>CM042442.1:30608374-30650874 GCA_023631565.1 Gymnocephalus cernua | reverse complement strand
TGAATCTGACTGAAAAAGGAAGAGAGATTTAGCGTAAGAATACGAAAATCTTCTTGCATGAGGCAACTTGCCAATATTGGAGGAAAGCTGCAAGAACAGAAAGGAGTTTCCTAATTATTATTCAGGAGATATTAGTCCAGGAGATGTTCCTAAAAGGTGCTTTTCTGGTTCTAACTGACCACACTGCCTGCTACTATTCTGCTGGATGTCCCTAAAATTGGGGGCCACGGTTTAAAAATTACTTTACTTTCTACGACGTTAACACAACATGGATGTATGCACACTTTTGAATTAGAGCAGGTGGTCAAAAGTTTAGCCTCATAGTCGATGTTACATACGTAACAAATGCATAACAAACATGTCAGGATGCAGGACTTTGCAGATTGTCCTGCAAAGTTGAGTTAATAAAGTCTTTTAAATAGTCTTCATTTTGCTCAAACTATTGAGACTTGAAGCGGGGAATGCTTGACAGTTGATGTCTCTAGTTTTTGTTGCCCCGGTTTTTCCAGTTTTTCGGGGGATTGACTCAGTCACGCCCACCCTCACTGTGTTGCGTGTAAGTTATCTGATCTGTGCGCTATACACTGAAGATTAATTCACTAGATGTGTCATATTTACAAGCTTGGTTTTAGAAGGTGCAGAAACTCTCCAGGCGCTCTGCAAAACTTGTGCTGAATTGTCTATCATACACAAATATTAGTTGTGTTTTACGTGGTCGGCGTTGGACGGTGATGGCAGATCTTGAGATATCGGACAAGTCAGGAGTAAAAGTGTGGGATAGTAATTTCCTGCGGCACCCGAGCAATCCTAGAAGTGGAACGTCGTGGATATAAAGTACCATATATCAGATCCATATTCAATATGCAGAGTCAACCTGGACCACAGCCTCAAAGGCAAGGCAAGGCAGCTTTATTTGTAGAGCACTTTTCAGCAACAGGGCAATTGCAAGTGCTTTACATGAAGACAATTAAAATACAAGAATAAAAGTTACAGTGCAGTATAAGAAATTAAACATTAAAGAGCAGTTAAAAACAGTTAAAAATATAAAAGCAGATAAAATAAGCAACAAAAGTATAAGAAATGGATAGTCATTTAACGAAAGGCAACATCAAAAAGAAAGGTCTTCAGCCTTGATTTAAACACCAATTCAACAGACTACAACTCATCTAGTCTCACATTGCCAGATCTGGCAAGGTATGTCTACCCCACAGATGCATTGTGGGATAGGGTTGTTTGCATGTCTTTAAACCAATCACAGCGGTCTTGGGCGGCGCTGAGCTCCGGACGCAGCGATGCCGGTTTTGCTAGCTAGTCTCGGGAAGGAACTTGTTTTGGTGGAACATTTGCACCCCGCAAAAGAAAACGCCACGTACAATATTAAATGATTTCTTTTGCAACAGATTAATTAATACGCATCAGACTCAGTGTGCAAGGTTTCTGTGCGTGACGAAACTTTTTAGGGCTAGGACAGATTTAAAAAATAAATAAAATAAGACATAACAAAATTTAAGGTGATATTGCAAATGTCAGCAATTCAAGGGATAGAGTACTAGTTATTGTCATTTGAGAGTAATTAGTTATATTACAGTATTACTGTCTCTGAATTGTAATGCGTTACACTACTTTTGCATTACTTTTGAGTTACTTTCACCAAAATAACAGCGGACGTTTGACTTGGCAGGTAGCTATTGTGATTTTCACCACCGGATCAATAAAGTCTCCTCTTTATCCACTTTAATACATCATAGATTATTCATAATATTTTGTATAATTAATATGAGTATGCAAATTAACTAAAGCTATAAAAAAAAAACATAGAAGTAAAACGTACAATAGGCAAGTAGGAGAAAATGAAAATTCTCAATTAAACGTACCTTACAGTTGTATTGAAGTTAGTTACTCTCCACAGCTGATAAAATGCAATGATATTTACGTGTAGCAAGCCTAAACATTAATTCCCGACATGTTTATATCTGTCCCCACATGAGAGAGGGGGGGGGGGGGGGGGGGTGACATGCAGGTCGGAGTCGAACCCACGGCCCCTGCATCGAGGAGTAAGCCAGCATAACCCCTGAAATGCTGCTTTTATCTTAAAGCTACATTGTGTAATTTAGTAAGTTGATTCTTAGCAACAATATGAGCTCATTCGTGTGTAATTACTTCCACCAACTAATCAAAGTATCCTCGTAAGCGTAGAATCTGACATTCAGAATGATTCAGAATACATACGAGCGAGTGGCTCGAATGGCGGCAGCCATGTTGCGCCGCCATCTTTAAAATACATTAGCCAAAGAGGGACATACCTCCGTCATTCGCCCTCTTACAGCCAGTGGCACCGTGACGAATGCGATGGGGAGGTTACTCGCCAGGGAAGTGAAAAAGAGAATTAAAACGACAACGTGACAGGCAAAGCAACAAGACCAAAGTTAATATTTGAGCGGCTAGAACAGCTGCGTGGAAACGATGGAGATACTAAGAGATCATTTCAGGTTCGGCCACCGTGGGAGTTAAAAAGCGCTCGGAGTGGGAGGGGCTAGAAAGTCATATTCAGTTGGTTGTCATATACAATTTCACCGCTAAATGGGAGAAATTCTTACACAATGTAGCTTTAAACACACACGTCCATTCATACTTTTCTTTTACCAGGATGTTATGTTGATTTATGACGACTAATATCAATCAATCAATCAAACTTTATTTATTATAGCACATTTGATACAAGTTAATGTAACACAATGTGCTTCGCAAAAGAGCGACATAAATAATACTTTGTTCGGTTATACAGAATAAAATATATACAATGCATGTACCGAACATGCACGCACGCATGTGCACACACACACACACACACACACACACACACACAAGCCAAAGATCAACACTGAATGATGAATGACTAAATTATGATGTGTTATACAACGGGCAGTGTGCAATTTTGTTGGTATAATAAGTTATTTTATACTACATATGAGGTGTTTTAAGTTGAGGTGGAAAAAGTCGTTCGCCGGGTGTGACCCCTGGGCAAAAGACGAAGAGGATGCAGCTGAGGAGAAGAAGGCGTAGATGAGTTCAGGGTCAGCCTACACAGGATAGGCGACAAATCCGCTCTGCGCTGGCCGTTCCATTGGTTTCCTACGGGGGGGGAGCGGTGGCGCCCAGCTAATGCACTGCGTTACCCGTGGCCAACGGGAAATACCTTCCTTACCACCCTTGATGGCGAATACCTGCTCTACGCCCTACCGAGCGGTGCGCAGAGAGCAAGTCGCTTATCATGTGTAGGCGGCTTAAAGGAGACTTTTTGCGTTGATAACAAACGATGCTACATAATTAAGAACATCACGCCAACCATCCTGTTATTTAAAATATGAAGATATTATCTCTGTGTGGCCCCCCCAGGAGATCAAACTTTTACAATCTTTCACCACGGCTGTTTAGCTCCTCCCACATCTTTATCCATGGATGCGGTGAATTTGGGGCGATGAAGAGGTCCTCTCTTACGGAGCGCACACATGATCGCCTTATACGTATTAAAGACACACAACGCCACAGAGCAGAAGACGCTCAGCTGACTGCTCTGTGAAATCTCGGTTTTGGCATTTAAAAGCAAGAATTGTGTTTCCATTATAGACTAAAGTGACATTTTCCTCACACCACATCTTCCTTCCTAAATGCTGATGGTAGGATTTCATTTAAAAAAAAGGAAGCTTTAATGCAAAAAAGCCTTGAGCTTCCCCTTGTACTGAACATCATGTGTTTCCGATCTGATGCATATGTGTCATTAGTTTAAAGAATAGTCCACCTTTAACATACCGGGTCACTCATTAACTTGTTTTTCACAATTAACATTTCCGTAAATGAGTCAGTGTTAGCCAGCCGGCTAATTTTCAACTGTAGTCCTTTAGCCAGATAGTTATAGATATAGATATAGAATATATATATAATACACTTTGTTGTCCCCGAGGGGGAAATTCATCTTGGACATAGTGCTACAATCTGTTGCTTCACAACATAAAACATAAACATAAGATCAACAAGCGTCCTAGGACACAAAAGAAGGACGCACGTGACAGCACAGCCAACGCAACATCCTAAGAAGTAACTGTGATAATTAAAGTGCAAAGTGCAAAAAGTGCAGGTGTATTTATTGCACCCCTGCTAAGATATACTAGTGGAGTTCAGCAGCTTGGTGGACCTGTGGGGACTAAATGTATTTCCCCCTCCTCAAAGTGATCAATGCTACTTCACCAACAGACCATATACTGTAGTACACTGTATACCTAAATTGAAGTATTTGACACTGTAATGTGAATATAGAACGATAAAAATCCGAGCAGCAGCTGCTGGTTGTATTTAGCCGCTACGCTAAGTCTTTTCTCATATCTAATGATTGCAGTTGGACTTCTTTAACAAGTTTAGTCTTTAAGCTTTTTGAGTGTTAGTTATTTATTATCTGCTTTACTAACGTTTTTAGACAGTTACAGCAGCTTTCCAGGTTAAATAAAGGGTAAATCTAAGGTACACAAAAAGCTTAAGTTGGAGTATGTTGATGAAGTTTTCAGTGCTACAATTCTCCTTTCTAAAAGATCAGTTGGCCGGAGTATGTATGTACTGTATGCACAGAGCCGTGTGCAGACAGGGAGTGCATTGTTTGCAAAGCGCCGTGAGGAAACTGAAGGCTTTGAAGGGAACCATCATCGGTTTGACACGGGTCCCAAATTTGACTGAGAACTTGTTTCAGATTTCCAGACAAAGATCACAACACCGGGTTCCTCTCTGGCATCTGTTCAGAGACAGACGCAACCAGCTGATCTGTGGGTGACAGTCAGTCCCTCCCAGAAAAACCTGATTATGCAATCGCATAATTCAATGCATAATCAGCCAAATTCCGTATATTTATGCGGGGGGCCGCCGCATTTTTTCAAATAAGCCGCATGCAAAAATATCCATGCAGACATGTTGGTGGACAAATAACAAATAACAGACATCTGAAATCAAACAACAGCTGCTAGAAATGAAATAAAAGATGGTTGTGATTGGCTCTTTAGCTGCAGTGCTGTTGTCTGTCCACCAGGTGTCAGGATCCTCCCTTTACATTATAATAACTGGTTGAATGTGAATCACATCTGTGGCTGAAGAATCACTTAAAGGGATACTTCACCGCTGGAAAGCTGAATATATCTTTAAATTGGGTCACTTATGTAGCAGAAATGTGAAAAAAAAAATTTAATTGGTGCCTTCTAGGCCGAGAAAAGCCAGAAAATGTGTTTTTGGCTCATATGGATGAAAGACACCAAATCCCAGAATGCACTTCGCTTCGCTGCTTTGAGTCCACTCCCAAGCCACGCCTACTATACCGCTTGACAGACAGGCAGACAGACAGCGAGGCATTCAACTCAACTCAATGTGTTTTATTGTTATTTCAATCATATACACAAAACAACGTTTCAACGTGGCTCAAGTGGCGTTACACATTTAAAATATATAAAAACTACATTATATAATAACGACATACGAAACAAGCTACCTTTAGTGCACACACACATTATAGGCTTCGTAAAGTTCAGCTAACGCATAGTAGCATTAGGCTTGGTGGGCTGTAAACACCGAGTATAAACACAGCCGTGAATTAGCGTGGAATGTCGAATGGTCGCCATGTAACAGTCACAAACTCCAGCGGTTAGCAGTTAGTTGGATACAAATCACCCCATTTCTGCACCAGTCCGTGTTAACACAGCTCACCTTCATACAGAGCACCTCTAGCTCGGATTGTCGGAAGGCTAGCAGGCCTGGTAGCTGGACAGTCCGGTTCACTGTTGTTCAGCCATGTTTCCACGAAACAAAAAAAACACAGTCTCTGAATTCGCATTGGGAGCATCGTTGAAGTTGGATGTCGTCCAGTTTGTTGTTTAATGAACGGACACTTGCAAGCAGGATTGATGGGACAGGTGACCGGCTAGCGTTAGCTTGCTCTGGATGTGCCTTTTCCCCGGCTAGCGTTAGCTTCCCACCTTGCCGACGAGGATGTCACCTACCCGGCTCGGGGTACGAGCGAGTCCCCGTGCTGGTCTCCGTGCAGGCGAAGCTGCCGATTATTCCGTCTGTAATAACGTTTCCTGCATATTCTCTGCTGTGTAGCGATGTATCCCGGTGGTACACCTGCGGTAGTTTGAATGCACATAATTGTTGTAAAAGTTTGCTGCTGAGAAAAGCCCTGTTTAGCGAGGATCCAAGATGGCTGACATTTCGTTTTTTTCCGGCCGAGATCGGCTAGCTTCGGGTGATGGGCGGGTTTAAAACATGCGGAAGTAGGTCCTACTACTGGTTGTAGTCTTTTGCTCTGGCCAAAAAATCTTCCGATGACGCAAAAATCGTCATTTTACGTCATCGGAAGATTTTTTCCGGACCCCCCAATGCAGATATCTCCTGTCTCAGGGGGATATGAGGGAGGGACGCACGGTCATTCAGAAATACTACCGGGTTTCTACTGATACAAAGCTGAATGCTAAATCGGTGAAGTATCCCTTTAAGTAAAAGCGCCAATACTACAATTTATAAGTAATCCATTTCAAACAAAACTAATACAAATTACTTTTGGACCCCAGGAAGACTAGCTGGTCGTCTAGGTCAGTGGTTCCCAACCTGGGGTCGGGGCCCCTCAGGGGGGCGGGCAAAGATCACAGGGGGCGTGAAGTCTCCAGAAAAACGTAGAGTTTTTTTGTGATTGTTGCGGGCAAAAATCCTTAATTATGCGACACGTTTTCTTAAAAAATGTGATGGAATATGCGTTATATTTATGCAGTTTTATGCGATGAAATTGCGGGAACTTGCAAAAATTGCGGTTTGATGAAAAAGAGAAAAAAAAGTGATTCCCCCAACACTGTGTTCTCACTAGGCGAAATGACATCACTTCATAACGTTCCCATGGCAACAGGGGAAAATGGCTGCTCTTGTGTGAAGTAAACGCAACATTTTTCAACTTTCTGCTGAGATATATGTGACTTTTTTGCAACGAAAATGCGGGGATTATGAAATCATGCAAATCATTGCGCGGAAATCGGCAATTTATGCGGCGAAAGTGCGGCGTATTTGAAAAAATGCGGCCCCCGCATAAATATGCTCAGCTTTTCTTAGACGTAAGTAGGGGGGGGCGCCAAGGGAAAAAGGTTGGGAGCCGCTGGTCTAGGTGTCAGCTAACAGACGTGTCTGGGTCCCTATAGAAAAGCTTAATATACGGCATCATCATGACCAGCAGAACGTGGGGAGTTTCTGTGTTACTTTGCAGCGGTGATGCAGAATGTAAATCTGTTAAATGTAGTGGTCTGTTTTTCTGTTCAAAGTGGAGATGTGGTAAGTTTTATATTTTAAGGCGGTGACACACCAACCCGGCGGCCGACCGAGTCGTCCTAAAAAAAGTGCCTCAGAACACACAGAAGCGATGCCGACTATCGACGGCAGCTGATTGGACGAACGCGTCACGTGGGTCTGGCTTCTCCGGAAATTCAAAGCCAGACTGTCATGGCGGCTCGTTCAGAATACGATCTCATATTCTACTAAAATAGTTCACCGTTCAAACGTGTTTCTGAAAACATGTTAAGGAGAAATAGGCCGTCATGCAGTTGCTGAATCTGTCTTCATTTCAGATCGACAAAGGTCAGTTTACAAGATTTTCGTCAGATTTTGAGAGACTGTTGGTCACGTTCATCCCGCTCGTCATTTCCGGGGTTAGCTCTCCACCAATCAGATTGGTCATTTCAGTCCGACTGCTGGCAGTGCCCGCCTTTCCGACCGAGCACGTCAGGTCGGCCAAAATGAAGGCCGACGGCTCCTCCGACAGACGACGGCACGGAACACACCGAACAGACTCGAGTCACCGACCTCGCCGATTATCAGGTTGGTGTGTCGGGGCCTTTCATTCGCTCAAATTCTGGTGGGGAAATCTGCCCGAAAAATTCTGCGCCTGCAGTTTCCATGGGGCCCATTTCTCATATCTGCACTTTTTCTTTTATGATTCTACTTGTATTTTGAACTAGTAAAGTAAAAAAGTAAAGTAAAGTAAGTAAAAGTAAAGTAAAGTAAGTAAGTAAACTTTGTGGAATTTGCAGTATGCCTCTCATGCACAGATCAGGGCCCCCCATCCCCCCCTAATCTGACAACTGTGATTACTAATGGATCAGAGTATTGTTCTAACTGCCCCAGCTCTCGTCACATGACCAATTCATGTTTTCTATGATGACGATCCAAAATGCTGATACCATGGAACAGCACTGGAATAGTGTTTTTTGTTTTGTTTTAAAGTGGCTGATTGAGCTTATAGAAAATGTGTATTGTTTGCGGGCGGGTTAGCTCAGCTGGTAGAGGGGGCGCACATATATAGAGGTCTACTCCTCGACGCAGCGGCCGCGGGTTCGACTCTGACCTGCGACCCTTAGCAGCATGTCATTCCCCCCCTTTCATGTCTTCATCTGTCCTATAGAAATAATGGCTGAAAAAAATTATCTTTAAAAAGAAAATATGTATTTTTTAATATTTAATAACCCCCGGCTGAGAATTGCCACCCCCTCCAACCCTGTGCCCTCCCACTTAAAAAATCCTGGAATCGCGCCTGGATGTATAAGTGAGTGATATGAGTGATCAAAGTGCCCATACGGCTCTGTTTTATCCTCTGAGACACCAGGAACTCGTTCCCCACGTAGTGATGAGTGTTTGTCCCGCCTCCGAGGCGAGGGAGTGTCCTGTGGTTGGAGGACGCTGCCCTACCAGGAGTGCAAACACCCGCCCATCCATTCATCAGTGAGTCACAGGCAGTGCAGGTTAGACAGCCAGCCAATAGCCACGACTCTCATTACTTTAACTCAACCAACTGGACTGTTGCTCTCTCAGTATCGCGGCAGGTGATGACTTCTTATTTCATCACAGTCGGTGCATGAACGCTGGCTGTACCGCAGCTTTGGGACAAATAAACCGGGACAACTTTTAAAAAACAAAACAAAACAAAACAAACACACACACTCCTACATGGAGATTGAAAGCATGGTGGCAAATAGCGCTCTTATTAAAGCCAGAGAAGGTAAGAGTCCTTTATTTCTGCTTTTTTTCTACAAAATGTACATCCAAAATGTTTGTAAAACTCAGTTTCTCACTTCTTGGAAGGAGTTACAGTGACAGAAGATGCTTATTATTTATTATTAATATACTTTTAGATCAAACCTGAGGCTGATTTTAACACTTCGTGCATGTGGTTTCAGATAAATCTGTTGAGGATCAGTTTTTAGAGTTTTTTTTGGACTGAATTTGCAGATTTCTGAGGATCACAAGTGTCCCCAGCTGTGTTTTGGTTGGGTGATCTGAGGGCGAAGACTTCCCTAAACAACAACAGTGTTGAAAGATGATAAATGATGCAACTGATCACGGATTACAAGTGCACCGATTGCAGCTGTGATAGGACTTTTTAGGTCACTTTAAAAAAAATCACTGGCTTTATTTGTCCTAAACTTCTCTGTGTTCAGTCAAACTCAGTGAATATGTATATCTATATAGATATACATTATATATCTCTATAGATATAGATATATAATTGAAGAAACACTGAGCAGGAAGCCTCATTCAAACCTACCAAATGTATAATTTCTCATTAAAGTCTCCCTGAAAGGAACATGATTGTACTCTTCATGTACTGTTCATTTTATGTTGCTGAAGAAGAATCTGAGGTGTAAAGTCTGAGTGACATCGTGGCCATTTGTAAGCTGAGTGTAAGTTGCAGAGTAATGTGGTCCCACAGGCTTTGCTTACCTGCTCGCCGAGCTATAAATAGGTCATTCACTGTAGCGGAGCATACTATTGTCTGAAACCTGACGGGCTAGACACGCTGCACGCACAGATGTTTATGACAGACTGCTGAGAGATGTAATGCTCTGAGATATTTCACTGTTATTCTGTCATTTTCTCGTTTTCTGCAGGCGGAGGGAGTAAAGGAAGGAGCTGGAAATGGAGAGAGATGTTCCGCTTTTCTCACATCAGTCAGTGTGCGGACCTGGCAATGACCATAGGTGTGTGTGTGTGTGTGTGTGTGTGTGTGTGTGTGTGTGTGTGACTGTGTCTATGTGTGTGTGTGTGTGTGTGTGACTGTCTGTGACTATGTGTCTGTGACTGTGTGTGTGTGTGTCTGTGACTATGTGTCTGTGACTGTGTGTGTGTGTGTGTGTCTGTGACTGTGTGTCTGTGTGTGTGTGTCTGTGACTATGTGTGTGTGTGTGTGTGTGTGTGTGTGTGTGACTGTGTGTGTGTGTGTGTGTCTGTGACTGTGTGACTGTGTGTGTGTGTGTGTGTGTGTGTGTGTCTGTGACTATGTGTCTGTGACTGTGTGTGTGTGTGTGTGTGTGTGTGTGTGAGAGTGTGAGTGCTTGAAATGAGTTTACTGCACCAAAGTAGTGTAATATATGAATAAAATAGTAAATAAAATAAACATTCTGTAATATCGCTGGTTGAGCAGGCGTGTAGTCTGCTGTCCAGACAACGTTTAAGAGTGGATTTTAAATTTGTTTATGATCACTTTGAACTTAAAGCTAGTGTGATATACAGCTGAACGTCTGACCTGTACAAGCTACAACCTAAGATCCTCTGGCAGCTCACTGCTGGCCAGCGTGGAAGTATTCAGATCCTTTACTTACTAAGTAAAAGTACTAATACCACACTGTAAAAAAAAAAAAAAAAAGAATCGACAAAAAAAGTCATAAAAAAGTGAAAACAATGTCCAAAAAGGGAAAAAGTAATAATAAAAAAAGTTGAAAAAGGTGATGAAGTGGAAAAACTTGACAAAAATGCAGAACTATCAATGAAACTGTTGGTTTATCGAGCTTAAGAATCATTTTTATCTGTTTTAATGACAGTTTTATATATTGAAGGGTTTATTTGCTAAAATACACAGCGATGAAAGAAGTATTCAGACCCTTTACTTCAGTAAAAGTACTAATACCACACTGTAAAAGTCTTGCATTTGAAATAGTACTTAAGTTAAAGTCTGTAAGTATCATCAGGAAAAATGTACCTAAAGTATAAAAGTAAAAGTACTCAATGCAGAAGAATCCTCCCGTTGTGTGACGGATCAACCAGTCGTGTGTTTAATGGTCTGATCGTCTCAGCTGGACTTGTAGTCGTTATATTGTCGGCTAGTTTACTTTAGAGTAAAACATCAGATATTATAAACTACATGTGTTTTGTGTGCAGGAATCTGAATGTGTAAAGTAACTAGTAACTAAAGCTGTAACAGATCAATGTAGTGGAATAAAAAGTACAATATTTCTCTCTGAGATGTAGCGGAGTAGAAGTAGAAAGTGGCATGAAAAGAAAAGACTCAAGTAAAGTACAAGTACCTCAACATTTGGACTCCAGTACAGTACTGTAAACTACAGGTGATCAGGGCCGTCTCTTCTACAAACTCACTAATTTAGACTTGCTTTGTATTGATTGTACTTTTGATTTTCTTTGTTCATGATCTATCATTTTGTCTGGCTGATGTTCTTATATTAACTGTCGGCTCGTCGTCCACACACGTGGTCGGTGTGCTGCATGTGTTTCCTTCCCTCCGTCAGAGCGGGACTACTACAGTCTGTGTGTGAAGCAGCCTATCGGCAACAAACTGTTTCAGCTCTTCTGTCGGAGTCGGCCCGATCTGCAGAACTACATCTCCCTGCAGGACGCTCTGGTACGGTAGCTACACTTCCAGCTGTGCAACATGTGGTTTATTAAAAAGACGTCTACTGCAAGAAACCCAGAGAAACTTTAACCCTCGTGTTGCCTTTGTGTCAAATTTGACCTGTTTTCTAAATGTCTGTATCAGAAATATGAGTTTCTGTGTTACTACCTAATAGGGCTTGGGCGCCGCGTTGCATTCTGGGACGTGGCGGCCATATTGATAGCATTGCGAATGTAAACATACACCAAGTCGAAGGAGGAGAAGAAAGCAGAGTTGGGAGAAAAAAGAAAAAACAAAGATGTTAAAATCCAGAAAAGGATGTGGATACTTTAAATAGGGAAGCCAGGGACCGGTATGTGGACTATTAAAGGTTCGGATCCCTACGAACTCCCCAACAAAGATTGGAGCACCGACAACCATTCACACATGTAATACTTTTAACTATGTGCTTCAAAAGTGTAGTTAGTAGCTGTCAACCCTCCCGTTTTTTCCGGGTTTCTCACGTATTTGAGCTGTTTTCCCGCTGTCTTCCTGTTTTAGTATTTTCCTGTAAAATATCCCGTATTTGAATAATACTCTCATAACATTAACGTTTATTAGCCCTCCCATCGGACCGGTCGGTCTCTGGACTGTTGTCCTGTTGCCCTTCCAGCGAAACAGATGTTTTCTAAGCATCGTTTTGCTGACTTGAAAGCAACCTTAGCGTGATGTCGGCCTCTTTAAGATAACAGCGTGGTTGTTGTGAGAGCACCATTTCACGCCAATCTGTAAGCAAAGTCACGTTAGATCTAGCTTCACACAGCTCGCTGAGTTAATGCAGCAGTTTAGTAGTACGAATTGTATCTGTCAGCAGAGGGATAGCAACAGAAAGATGAATGTTACAAGAATGTTGAATGTTGCTGTTACACCCCACAATACAGCAACGGTTTACCGTGGTTGAAATAGTAAATAAGACACACGACTGAGAGGGACGTTACGTCTATAAACAGCGGGCAGTAGTCTGAGTAGCGGTAAAGGAGGCTGGCAACAAGTAATGACGTCACGACGCCCAAGCCCTATTGTAATTACCCGAAAATAACACGGATGATTCCACACAACGCGCTTCGCATGTACGACAAAAGATGGGATCTCTACTTTCAGTGAATTTTGGGTTATTTTATTACATTTTTTTAGCATTTGAAAAACAAATTGAAATGTTTCCATACAGTATCCTGACTGAACGTTGACATACACCCTTCTGTGATTATCCTTCCTTTATTATTAGTCTGAATAATTCATAATTTCTGCTTTTTTTTTTTATATATCTCAAGGATTAGGTATATTTTCCTATAAATGAGGTTTATTGACCATGAATTCTAAAAAATGAGTGTAAAACTAGTAATAAGTTCGTGGACATACACCATCGCAGTACCAACCGGCGCAACAAACACATGGCGGAAGACACTCTGAGATTTTTTATGTTAATTGAAAGAAAACATCAGCAGAAAACTGCACTTTAAAATGTAACTTTATGGTTAGGGTTTTTGTTTAGTGCTGCTTTTTTTTTTTTTATTCAACTCAATGTTCAATTTGTCCGTTAAAAGAAACTTGGAAATGATTTCCTTTCATTTTTTTTTTTTTTATAAATTCAACCAGCAGTTTGTCGTATTTCAGCAGAACACTGAAAGCACGCTTTAATATCGGTTCATTTATCACAAAGTAATATCGTTATCCCGATATTCAACAACGTTATCGCATAAACTCGGCTTACAAAACTCCAAATTTTACACTTTTTTTTTTTTAGTAAAGTATAGCAAAGTGTGTGACGCAATGATCTGTGTATTTCACAACCTATTCGTGGAATTTACTATGAACAAAAAGTTGGCAGCTGACCGACGTTTTGGATGAAGAAGAAAGATAAGAAGGGGAAATAGTTCCCATGCGTGATGAATGCCGTTGGTTATATATTCACACTTCTCAGAATCTGAAGTTCTGACTATAAACAGACTCCGTACGCTGCACGTTATCACCATCAGAAATCTTTATATAGTTACTTATGACAGTAAAATATATATATATATATATATATATATATATATATATATATATATATATATATAAAAGGGTTCATCTGCAAAGTCTTGAATTTAAAATAGTACTTAAGTTAAAGTCTGTAAGTATCATCAGGAAAAATTACTCCCGTTGTAGGAAGTGTGACGGATCAACCAGTCGTGTGTTTAATGGTCTGATCGTCTCAGCTGGACTTGTAGTCGTTATATTGTCGGCTAGTTTACTTTAGAATAAAACATCAGATGTTATAAACTACATGTGTTTTGTGTGCAGGAATCTGAATGTGTAAAGTAACTAGTAACTAAAGCTGTAACAGATGAATGTAGTGGAGTAAAAAGTACAATATTTCTCTCTGAGATGTAGCGGAGTAGAAGTAGAAAGTGGCATGAAAAGAAAAGACTCAAAAAAAGTACAAGTACCTCAACATTTGTATTTAAGTAGAGTACCGGAGTAAATGTACTTGATTACATTCCACCACTGAAAATAGAGTTTTTCGTTGATTCTCCTAAATCATGTTTTTTGCGTGAACTCCATAAGAATATCAACCAAACTACAGTTGATTTATTGAGTTTGAGAAACGGCTTTTAAAATGTTTATTTTGAAAAGTTTTCAGAGTACATCTCAAGGCTGAATTTTGGGAGTAAATGAAATGTAATAAATGTTCTTCTTTCCGTTTATAAGCCGTTGAAGGAACTGACCTGTGACATCAACACTCTCACGTCTATGTCTGCGTCTCCTTTCCCTCCTTCAGGACGACTTCGAGACAAAGTCGGATGATTTGAGGAGAGAATCTGGCTTCAGCATCATCGAGAGATTCTTCAGGACTCAGGTCTGACCAGCACACAGAAAACCAGTCGTTACTGCTGACAAATACTCATCTTATATTGTTTTTAGAGGTCTTCCGATACGGATACCAGCAGGTAAACTGACACCCGCCGGTAACCAGTCCCTGCAGAAAAATGTGATTATGCGATCTCATAATTCAATGCATAATCAGCCAAAGTCTGCATATTTATGCGGGGGGGGGGGGGGGGGGGGGGGGCGCATTTTTTCAAATACGCCGCACTTTCACCGCATAAATTGCCGATTTCATAATTCCCACATTTTCGTTGCAAAAAGTCACATATATCTCAGCAGAAAGTAGAAAAATGTTGCGTTTACTTCACACAAGAGCAGCCATTTTCCCCTGTTGCCATGGGAACGTTATGAAGTGATGTCATTTCACCTACTGAGAACACAGTGTTGGGGGAATCACTTTTTTTTCTCTTTTTCATCAAACCGCAGTTTTTGCAAGTTTCCTGCAATTTCATCGCATAAAACTGCATAAATATCCCGCATATTCCATCGCATTTTTTAAGAAAACGTGCCGCATAATCAAGAATTTTTGCCCGCAACAATCACAAAAAAAACTCTGCGTTTTTCTGGAGGGACTGGGTAACATTGTGAAAGTTACTAGCCAATTTGGCTATCGGGAAGCCAAACATTATATCGAAGTATATATATATATATATATATATATATATATATATATATATATATATATATATATATATATATATATATATATATATATATATATATATATATATGTGTGCGTTTTTTATGCTTGTATACATATTTTTTTGTCTTCGTGAAGCACTTTGGTGCAAACTTGTTAGCTTTAAAAGTGCTATATGAATGAAATAACCTTAAACTTAAATTTGAAATACTTCCACACTGCTGGCATTTTAGCATATTAATGAGCAATACCAAGTTACTTTGCGACCTTACGTTCTGCCTCAAATTGTGCTCAGCTGAGGTAAGTGATCGGAGTAAAGTGACGGCCGATCCCCGATCAATTAATACAAAAAGCCCGTACTTGCGACCGGGATCAGGACATCCCTCATTTCTATCACAACATATACTTACAATAAATACAACTCCAGTGTTTTGCCTCGGTTTGTGAAAGACTTAGGTGCGCATATTTGACGGAGGCAAGGGCATAAGTTTGGGTTCAACATTCAACATTGAGATCTCCACTTTAGAGCAAAATTTAAATTTTGAGCATATAAAACACTTCATTTCCTGCATTCTGGTGTTTTTTTCTGCAACATTTTGTGCCTTTTCTGCATCGAGTTATGGGGGCAAATTGCTTAATTTATGCAAAGGAAATTATAATAGCTTTTTTTGTGGGGAGTGTAAATTACGCCCATGGGCGGAAAGGTTTAGATGTCCTCCCTCGAGAAAATGTTATGTTTTTCGATAAAAAAAAAAAAAAAATGCAATTTGATATCATTTTGGACCGTTATTATTCCCGTATCTGTGTCAAAACATTGATAAAAAACATTGAAAACACTCAAAAAGATTAAAGACAAAACTTGCTAAAGAAGTCAACTTCAATCATTAGATCGGAGTATTTCTGAGTATCTGAGTGTCATTTAGTTAGTTTTGATGCTCACAATGATTTTACATTTATTCGGCTTAGGTGCTGCCAAAAACGCCTCAGGTGCTGCACTTAAGTCTTATAATACAGAGTGTACTTTCCCCATCGGGGATCAATAAAGAATATAAATTAAAATTCATGGCGGGGAAAACCCTGAACTCCATTATTAAATTGGTTCTGCATCCACCCAGAAAGCCGGCTGGATTTTAACGGCTGCTAACAACCACGATATATACTTCAGTCTGCTGAAAAGCACTGCCTCCCTGCTTACTGTTGTAACATCCATGTTTCTTTCAGTCCATTCAGTGTGTGTCCATCACGCTGAAGCACGAACACAGCTGCATCCAGAGGCTGGAGCTCGACCCCTGCCTGGACGTCTTCCACGACTGCAGAGAGTGAGTCTGTACGCGCTCTTTCTAGGGGTGTAAATCACAAGTCTTACCACCATACCACCACCATTTTATATCTATTCTTTGGACAACGATGCGATATTTGCTGATATCTTGAAGTCTGTCACGATTCCGATATTGATTGGATTCAATTCAGGGTCCTGCGATCGATCGGTCCTGTCTCGACACATTCGCTCGCGGCTCACGGAAGAAATAAGAGTGCCGAAATCGCCAAAACTATTGCTGCAGTGCCCCGCCCGAGGCGCTTCAGCGTGCGGTGCGTTTCTGGCGTTGGGCGGCGGACACAATGACGGTGACTCTGCAAAATAGCCTCTGGAAGGAACTTGTTTTGGTGGAACATGTGTACGTTCAAAAGCAGTTTTTAGTCGTGCAACAGAAAACTCAGATTGGACAGATAGTCTAGCTAGCTGTCTGGATTTACCCTGCAGAGATCTGAGGAGCAGTTAACCAGAGTCCTCACAAATCAGCCGGAGGTTAGAACGCCAACACAGAGACAGAGGACGGTCATGGACATCCAGCCGAAAATGAGGGACATCCGGCAGGATTTCCGGCGGCACCTGAACAATCCCAGAAACGAAACGTCGTTGGTATCGACTACATTTACATCAACTCAAAAAAAGCAACTAAAATATGATTTGTCGTTTCATAACTGAGGTCAAGTCAAGGTCAAGTCAAGGCAACTTTATTGTCCCCGAGGGGCAATTGTTTGTACAGCCAGCAGACAGACATAAGGACAAGACACAACAATACAGCAAAACATGAAATACACAGTATCTAAAACACCATAGTAAATAAAATACATACAGTTAAAACAGTTCTGGCAAATTGTTTAAAATGGAAATGGAAGTTGGGATAAAAGAGTTTCTGAGTCTATTGGACCTGCATCTGGGCGTGGAGTACCTCCGGCCTCAGGGAAGTAGCTTAAACTGGCAGGACAAGGGGGGGGGCTAGGGTCAGCTGCGATGGATTGGGCCTCCTTTGCCAGTCCAGGCGTTTAAATAAAAACAAAAAAACTATAGTTTTTAATAAAAAGAATAAATACGAAGTGGGAATCTAAAATAAAGTGGCCTGCTACAGACATATATCGATATTTTCGATTGGATCGTGGATCTTTGAACCGATATTACATTACATGTCATTTAGCAGAGGCTTTTATCCAAAGAGACTTACAATTGCTATATATATCAGAGGTCGCGCGCCTCTGGAGCAACTAGGCAAGGCAGCTTTATCTGTAGAGCACTTTTCAGCAACAGGGCAATTCAAAGTGCTTTACATGAAGACGATTAAAATACAAGAATAAAAGTTACAGTGCAGTATAAGAAATTACACATTAAAGAGCAGTTAAAAACAGTTAGAAATATAAAAGCAGATAAAATAAGCAACGAAAGTATAAGCAATGGATAGTTATTTAACGAAAGGCAACATCAAAAAGAAAGGTCTTCAGCCTTGATTTAAAAGAACTGAGAGTTGCAGCAGACCTGCAGTTATCTGGGAGTTTGTTGCAGATGTGTGGAGCATAGAAACTAAACGCTGCTTCTCCCTGTTTAGTTCTGACTCCGGGGACAGAAAGCAGACCTGTCCCAGACCACCTGAGAGGTCTGGGTGGGTCATAGTGTAGTAGCAGACCTGTCCCAGACCACCTGAGAGGTCTGGGTGGGTCATAGTGTAGTAGCAGACCTGTCCCAGATGACCTGAGAGGTCTGGGTGGTTCGTAGTTTACTAGCAGACCTGTCCCAGACCACCTGAGAGGTCTGGGTGGTTGGTAGTGTAGTAGCAGACCCGTCCCAGACCACCTGAGAGGTCTGGGTGGTTCGTAGTGTAGTAGGAGACCTGTCCCAGACCACCTGAGAGGTCTGGGTGGTTCGTAGTTTACTAGCAGATCAGAAATGTATTTTGGACCAAAACCGTTTTAATGATTTATAAACTAGCAAAAGTATTTTGAAATCAACTCTCTGAGGCACAGGAAGCCAGTGTAAAGACTTCAGAACTGGAGTGATGTGATCCACTTTCTTGGTCTTAGCGGTTAAGTGTCTTGCTCAGGGACACATTGGTTGATGTACCGCAGTGGGACTCAAACCCTGGTCTCCCACACCAAAGGCACGTGTCACATCCACTGCACCATCACCACCCCAAAGGTAGAAAGGCTTTAGGTGGCCCTACACGTTATTACATTACATGTCATTTAGCTGACTCTTTTATCCAAAGCGACATAGAATTGCTATATATATCAGAGGTCACACGCCATCACCACCCCTATATACGGCTCCAGATCCGTCTCTTTCTTGTGCGTATGTTTTTTTTTTAGAGAATAAAAACATAACCTCTCTGTTTGGTGTCTTAGAGACCTACATAAACTCCTCAGTGGCGAGCCCTTCACGCAGTACCAGGAGAGCATGTTTTTCGACCGTTTCCTGCAGTGGAAGATGCTGGAGAGGTCAGTACGTGTGTTTCTGAAACGAGGAAATAAAACGATTGTAAAACAATGTATGACAGTTGGTTGGGAAGCTGGTTTGTCTGCTTGTAATTAAACGCTTGGCTGCATTAATTTTTGACTCTGTGCCACATTGATGTCACAGTTTCCTTTAAGACATTTCTTTTCAGAATGAAAACAACAACCTGTCTTTCTCTTCAAGGCAGCCCATCACCAAGCAGACGTTTAGACAGTACAGACTTCTGGGGAAAGGAGGGTTCGGAGAGGTAAGACTGAAGACTGTCTCATCCCTTTATGTTTCTCTGGTCGTGGATACGATCTCATTTACCTCTCGTTGTATTAGATGGTTTCGGTTTGTCCAGGTTTTAAAGCCCCAGTGTGTAAGAATTCCTCCCATCTAGCGTTGAGATCATGTATCTCAAATCAACTTTCTCTCGCCACGCAGTTGAAAGTGTGTATTGCAGCTACGGTAGCCGCCACGCTTCAAAAAGCGAAAGTGTTCAAAAGGTGGTCTTGTTGGAGTGCGTGTCGGAGAGTGGCGCGGACGCACGCTTCACACCACGAGCGGGCACGGGCGCCACCCGACAGAAAGGAGAAAGAGAAGAAGAATAGAGAGACGGCAGCGGTCCGGAGGATAATTAACTAGTTCTGATTTGGTGTTTGCGTCCAAAGCAGCTCCAATGTTCACGTTCGTTTTCTCTGATCGCGCCGGTCTCTTCCTCTTTTCAATCTCCTTTTTCTTTTTCTGGGCGAAGAAGAAGAAGAAAACTCCTGTTCCTGAAATTTGAATTTTGAATACGTGTGGTCCTCCGTGTTTCCTTCTTCAAACTTGCCGGGGCCGGGAAGCTACGATACCCGTTAGCAGCATTAGCAGCAGCTGTGAGTTCATCATGTGACAGAGAAAACGTGAAAGGTGGAGCAGTATGTCCCTCACCGGCTACCGTATTTCAAGATGGAGTATGAATATGGAGCGTCTACACCAGTTCATGTATGAATATGGAGCGTCTACACCAGTTCATGTATGAATATGGAGCATCTACACCAGTTCATGTATGAATATGGAGCATCTACACCAGTTCATGTATGAATATGGAGCGTCTACACCAGTTCATGTATGAATATGGAGCATCTACACCAGTTCATGTATGAATATGGAGCGTCTACACCAGTTCATGTATGAATATGGAGCATCTACACCAGTTCATGTATGAATATGGAGCGTCTACCCCAGTTCATGCAAACGCAAATGTAACATTTCAAGCCAATAGGAATACTTGAAATTGATGGTGGTGGTAAATATTCATAAAAAAAGGACACGTTTGTGAACGGACAACACAGATTTTGATGATGAACAACTACAAACGTTACACACTGGGGCTTTAAGATCTGATTTCTGCCTTCACCCACAATAGATTGGAAGGGAGGGGCATTTCATTTGTGACAGCATGTTTTCTAGAAACAGATTTCCTTGTTTTTATGTGACACATTTCTTCAGAAGAGAACTGTGATATCTGAGAAGCTGCACACATGAAACCAGATCAGTCTGCATGGGTAGTTGTTTTGCCCGAACTGGTCTCACATTGCCAGACCTTCCTCCGCACTGCTGCAGAGGAGGAGGGTCTGGCTAGTCCACACAGCATTCCTGGATCCTTTGATCATAATCTGTTCGGTTTGCAGGTGTGGGCGTGCCAGATGCGAGCCACGGGGATGATGTACGCCTGCAAAAAGCTGGAGAAGACTCACGTGAAGAAGAGGAAAGGAGAAACCATGGCTCTCAACGAGAAAGAGATCCTGGAAGGCCTGGACAGTCGATTCGTGGTGAGATTACCATCTTTTTGTTTAACCATTCAGCTTTCCAAAAAGCTTGTGAGATCACATGTTAAAAGACAAGTTTGGTGATATACTATCAGGTTACTAATGACAACAAATCCAATAAAAAGACCAAAACCATCCCATTAACAAATATTGTCTTTGTAGCCATTAATAAAACACATCAACGTTTAGTGTTTAGTTCATTTTTACTCAATCACACACCGTCCTGCTGCCACACACACTCACTAGAATCTGGATTATACTTTACAAACTTGAATCCTTATTCGTACAATGTAGTGAAATTCTATTACTGCATTTAACCCATCCCAAGTATTAGGAGCAGTGGACAGCTATACATACATACGTACAGGGTCCGGGGAGCAACTTGGGGTTCATTGTCTTGCTCAGGGACACTTTGACATGTGGCCAGAGGAGCCTGGAAATGATCCGCTAAATGATCCGGTTATGGGGCGACCATTCTACCTCTGAGCCACAAGCCACCCAGATCCCCTCTACACAAAAATGTGTATTTCTTATGTTCATGTCCCCTAAAACTAGCCTGGTCCCACCAGAGTCTGGCCTGGTCCCACCAGAGTCTGGCCTGGTCCCACCAGACTGTAGCCTGGTCCTACCAGACTGTGGCCTGGTCCCACCAGACTCTGGCCTGGTCCCACCAGACTCTAGCCTGGTCCCACCAGACTCTAGCCTGGTCCCACCAGACTCTAGCCTGGTCCCACCAGACTCTAGCCTGGTCCCACCAGACTCTAGCCTGGCTCTTACTGACCTGTATCTGTGCAAAGTTTGTCACTAGACAGGTGTTGTCACATTTCTCTGAGACAACAGAGGAGATGTCTGTGCACTGAAATCTGACTTTCAAACATACCGCGGGTAGCTTAACTGTAGAGGAGGGAATCACCAGAGGCCTCACGATACGATATCATCACGATACGATATCACGATACCATCACGATACGATATCATCACGATACGATATCACGATACGATATCATCACGATACGATATCACGATACCATCACGATACGATATCATCACGATACGATATCACGATACCATCACGATACGATATCATCACGATATGATATCATCACGATACGATATCATCACGATACGATATCATCACGATACGATATCATCACGATACGATATCATCACGATACAATATCACGATACGATATCATCACGATACGATATCATCACGATACGATATCATCACGATACGATATCATCACGATACGATATCATCACGATACGATATCATCACGATACGATATCATCACGATACGATATCATCACGATACAATATCATCACGATATGATATCATCACGATACGATATCATCACGATACTTCTGTCACGATACGATATCATCACGATACAATATCATCACGATACTTCTGTCACGATACGATATCATCACGATACGATATCATCACGATACAATATCATCACGATACGATATCATCACGATACGATATCATCACGATACGATATCATCACGATACGACATCATCAAGATACGATATCATCACGATACGACATCATCACGATACGACATCAAGATACAATATCATCACGATACTTCTGTCACGATACGATATCATCACGATACGATATCATCACGATACGATATCATCACGATACGACATCATCACGATACGATATCATCACGATACGATATCACGATACTTCTGTCACAATACGATATCATCACGATACGATATCATCACGATACGATATCATCACGATACGATATCATCACGATACTTCTGTCACGATATGATATCATCACGATACGATATCATCACGATACTTCTGTCACAATACGATATCACAATACGATATCATCACGATACGATATCATCACGATACTTCTGTCACGATACGATATTATTGCGATTTTAAACATATTGCAATATTCTGCGATATATTGCAATTTATTACCTTTTTTCCAACTTTTTCCCAGTTTTAAATGATGTTCCCAAAAGGAAACTTTGTCGACATCTGTTTTATCTAAATAGACAAGTGTCTTCTGTTTGTTCATCTCACTTCAATTTTATTGCTGCAAAATGGGATAGTCAAGCAGACAATCTGACACATATATAATAAAAGATCGATACTCGGCGTCTGCGTATCGATACAGTATTGCCATTGGTGAAATATCGCGATAATATGCTGTATCGATTCCCCCCCCCCCACCACCACCACCCCTACTTCATTGGGTACGTCACAGATTCAAAAGCCAATCACTGTCCAATATGCAAAAGCTGAGAGACAGACAGGAAGTCAGACCGCATTGGGAGATGGATTAACACTTTATGCTTTTGGTCTGTTTTTTATAGATTTGTTGACAATAAGAAAAAAAATATAGAATATTCCCAGCTTTATACTCAGTCTTTAACTGTTTCACACACTTCAACATGCACTTCCTCGCTCTCCTTTCAGGTGAACTTGGCGTACGCTTACGAGACAAAGCACGCCCTCTGCATGGTTCTGACCATGATGAGCGGCGGGGATTTGAAGTTTCACATTCATAACATCGGAGAGCCCGGCCTGGACAAAGACAGAGTGCGCTTCTACGCTGCAGAAGTCTGCTGCGGTTTAATTCACCTCCACCAGAAGTCGATATTGTATCGGTCAGTGTGTTTCTGCTTTAGCAATGCTCTAAAATCAGGGGTGTTAAACTCAACTTCCCAGAGGGCCACACTGGAAAATGAGACTCACATCCAGGGCCAGACACGTAATGTTTATCAACATGCTTTTATTTAATCGAAAAAGTAAAATATTTTTTACCTTTAGCACATATTGCTTGTCTCGTATAGCCTTCTCACAGACAGTTTAACATAAAGCCATAAAAAAAAGTCTGAAAAAAAAAAAAGTTCCTTAGCCATCATAGAATTTAACCCTTGTGTTGTCGTCCCGTCGACCGATCGACAGTGTAGGAAACCCTCACTCCAAATCTTACTTAAAGCGTAACTCTCACCAAAATACAACCTTTTTGTGAATGTACGCGAGTCAAACTTTAGTTTAAAAGCATATTTAGGACAGAAGCGGGTGTGTGTGTGTCTGTGTGCGTGTGTGTCTGTGTGTGTGCGTGTGTGTGTGTGTATGCATGTGTGTGTGTATGCGTGTGTGTGTGTGTGTGTGTGTGTGTCTGTGTGTGTGTGAATGTGAGTGTGTGTGTCTGTGTGTGTGAGAATGTGAATGTGTGTGTGTGTATGCATGTGTGTGTGTGTGTGTATGCATGTGTGTGTATGCGCGTGTGTGTCTGTGTGTGTGTGTGTGTGTATGCATGTGTGTGTGAATGTGAGTGGTGTGTGTGTGTGTGTATGTTCTTTTTAGTAAACTCTGGGTCCACAAACAACGTTCTCAATGCTGAGTTCATGTGTAGAGCTCCTGGAGATACTTGGAGCAAAGTCTCATGTTGTGTCGAGTCTTCTTAGTGGTTAAAAATAGATATTTTGAGGCTATAGCATAAAAGTGCCCCTAGCTCTCCCATTCAAAAGGACATTTGACCCAAAAACAAGAATACGGACAATCTTAAAAGTGGAGCTTCCGTCCTAAATATGCTTTTAAACTAAAGTTTGACTCACGTACATTCACAAAAACACCCTAGGATGCATTTTGGCGAGAGTTAACGCTTTAAGTAAAAGTACTAGCTTTGAATATACTTAAAGTACCAAAGCACTAAATCATGCAGAATGGCGCATTTCAGAATAATATATACATTGTGAAAATGTTTGTACATCGTTAAGTGACTTTGACCATCCTGTACTCACTGAATCGAATGCTGTGTTTTGATCTTGCAGGGATCTGAAACCAGAAAACATTCTGTTGGATGACAACGGTATGTACCGCCACAGTTACCGCCTCCCACCTTGTTGAAGTGCCATAAATAGATCTACAACAACAACTTCTGTTCTGTAATACTGTCACACTCCTAACTATGTAGACGCAACCTAATAACATCTGTAACAGCCGGTTATTTTTAGCTTGGCAATCAGTCCCAATGATCTGAAAGATAAGAGTTCGAGTTGAGCCAGACAATCACGTTGATGGTATTTTGACATGGGTGCAAACAAAGACGGTGGAGGAAGTGAAAGGCCTCTGGGAATCAGGTGTGGCGTGCGTCTATTTTTAGAAACCTTAGCACCTGTTCCTTCATTCCTTGGCAGCAGGTTTGGAAATCTGTAACTACCTTTTGTTTTTAATCAATGTTTTCAGTAACTACTAATTGCTGGTTAGAGTACTTCACGTGGTTATTGTGTTCTTGCCAACAACGGCAGACAGCTCGCACTGTACCGTACACCTCAGCAGAGCCCGGAGGGGACGGACTTAAAGGAATTGATTACACAGAAGAGAATGTGCGTCACGACTGCTAAAGAATCTCAACCGGTTCAGTGGTTGCTGCTGTGGTATGTGTTCCCTCTAGGACATATCCGCATCTCTGACCTGGGCCTGGCGGTGAGGCTGTCGGAGGGGAAACTGGTGCGAGGCATGGTGGGAACTCTGGGATACATGGGTATGTATATATGTGTGTGTGTGTGTGTGTGTGTGTGTAAATGTGTGTGTGCGTGTGTATGCGTGTGTGTGTGCGTGTGTGTGTATGCGTGTGTGTGTGGTGTGTGTGTGTGTGTGTGTGTGTGTGTGTGTGTGTGTGTGTGTGTGTGTGTGTGTGTGTGTGTGTGTATGCGTGTGTGTGTGGTGTGTGTGTGTATGCATGTGTGTGTGTGTGTGTGTGTGTGTATGCATGTGTGTGTGTGTGTGTAAGCCGTTATCTCTGCTCTCTTCAAAGTCACCTTTGACAAAAGCAGTGATTTTACCTCCCAGAACACGGAGCTGCTGCTCTACGGCTGCCTCCGTCGGATAGACATGTTTTTAGGGGTCTAAAATGTGTTCAACTGCTGCTAAAAAAAAAAGCGATATATTGTGCAGCCCTAATCTGAACTATCGCTTTAAGTATGTTTTTTGAGCATAAGCGTGAGAACATTTGTGTTAAGACACTCACCATGAACTGCAACATCCGTGGTTTTCTCTCTCGCCTCCTTTTGTCTCTGTGGACTTAAAAAAAAAGAAAAAAAAAAGAATTGTATATTGATTATGATTTTCTCATTTCAGCTCCCGAGGTGATCGGCCGCAAGCATTACGGGATGAGCGTGGACTGGTGGGGGCTCGGCTGCCTGATTTACGAGATGACCGCGGGGCAGCCTCCGTACCGGGTCCGAGGAGAACACCCCAACGCCTCCGAGATGGAGAGAAGGATTAAGGAGGAACAGCTGGAATACGGTGACAAGTTCAGCGAGGCGGCCAAAGACATCTGCTCCTCGGTAAGTTCGGACAAAAAAATGCTCGATCAAATTCAAAGTCCAATCTTCCAGAAGCTAACCGGTTCTTCTGTCTTTTTGCAGCTGCTAAACAAGAAACCAAAACAGAGGCTGGGTTGCCAGAGCTCAGGGGGGAGTGAAGTACAGTCGCATCCTTTCTTTAGAGAAATCAACTTCAGGATGCTGGAGGCCGGACTCGTCACGCCTCCTTTCAGACCTGATGCAAGTACTTTGAATATATAGATTATAATTATTCAGACAGACGTAAACATTCAGTGCTCATCCCAAATCTGGAGGGGGGACGGGGGGGTTGTCAGTTTATTGCAGCTACATGCACTATTTTTCAAGACATTTGATAATTGAATGCCTAACAAATCTGTAGATCATTTGGAAAAAAACATGATAGTTGTGACATCCTATTTTTTTTTCAATATTTGTCACTTTGAACGTGTTTTGTTGCATTTTATTTCAGTCTACCACATTTTGACATTTTTTTTTTGTATTTTGCATCTTATTTTTCTCCAACTGTCTCCAACTAATCAATCGGAAACCAGAACACACTCCTGCCACCTAAAGAGAGGCAGAAACTGTCTGATGTTACTTTTTTAAGTTCCTTACAGACTTCCTGCAAAAACGCACGTCTTTCCATTCATGTTGAATGAATGTAGTGCGTTTGGGCCGCAGGTCCGACATGCAGCCCGCCTGCGGAGAAAAGTAGAGACCGACTCAACGTTTGGAGAAACGCAACGCGACGCAACGCTGCAACATCAAAATCTATGAACAGAGGTGTCAAGTAACGAAGTACAAATACTTCGTTACCTTACTTTTGGGTATCTATACTTTACTGGAGTAATTATTTAACAGCAGACTTTTTACTTCTACTCCTTAAATTTTCACGCAATTATCTGTACTTTCTACTCCTTACATTTTAAAAATAGCCTCGTTACTCCTATTTCAGTTCAGCTTCTTTTCATTCTGGCTTGTCATTGTTAAAAAAAACAAAAAACAAAAAACAAAACCTATCCAGATAAATCGCACCATCCAGATAGAGTGAATTTGATTGTGGTTGGATGAGAAGTATAAACATATAGCATTCCGACACATTATTGGTTTGTACGCGATCCATGACACAAATCACGTCACACTGCAGCAAGGAGATAGCAGACGTATGTAGCCTAGTATGAAGATGTCCGTGGCAGAGACTCAAGAGAACTCAAGCGAAATGTCCCAACCAATCAGCAACGAGGAGGCTGGTAGCCAGGAAGACCAGCCGACCCTTCTGGCCGTACCTGGAAGAATTTTTCAAAATGGTTGGATGCAAAAACTCCGTTCGAATGCGCTGCAAGCTCTGCTCACCCAAGTACCACGAGCTAATTGTTTCCAAAACTCAGCGACTAATTTGAAAAAGCATATTGATTATTATTATTTTTCCCCTTACATTACTTTCTTTTATACTTTAAGTAGTTTTGAAACCAGTACTTTTACTTGAGTAAAAAGCTTGAGTTGATACTTCAACTTCAACAGTATCTATAGTATAGATACTAACCCTAGTATCTATACTTCTACCCGAGTAATGAATGTGAATACTTTTGACACCTCCGTCTATGAAGGATCTGACGAAAAACAGTAATTGTGAAATGTAAAGTCTACTTGTACTACTTTGGGGGGTTAAAGAACACAACAGGACGTCACACAAAATGGGCCGTTTTCATCGACACTCCCCCCAGCCGTACAAACCTGCGGCAAATCGCCGGATAATTTTTTTTTGGTGTGAATGGTGTTAATTTAAAACCCTAAAAGATTTTGGGCTTTTGAAAGAAAAAAAAAACATTCTGCCCCCTCCCCCTCCTCCCCACCCCTGAATGTACCTGAAAATGTAAAGTACAAATAACTGAAGTACAGTCCTTGAGTAATGTACTTACTTTCCACAACCGGTGATGGTGTTTTTGGACAAATAAGAAGAAAATTTACCTGATGAAGGTCTAGGACCGAAACGTTGTAAATAAATTGTTTGCTTGCGTAATGGTCAGTGTGCGGGATCTTTCTTCTAAACTTCTGATCTGCCACTTCGGATCACATCCTACGCACCTGCCCGACCAAAAGAGGTGTGTGCAAAAAAGCTTTCTTACGACAAATAAGAAGGTAAAACTGAGTTTTCCGTTGTGTTGTCCTCCTCTAGCCCAGACTGGTGTACTGCAGCGACGTGCAGGACATTGACGAGTTTTCTACCGTGAAGGGAGTCACTCTGGACAAGACAGACAACAACTTCTACTCCAAGTTCAACACAGGCTGTGTCCCTATAACCTGGCAAAACGAGGTACGTTCATATCTTGGTTACATTACACAATCCGTCCAGACTAGTCTATATCTACCCACGTTCTGCTTCTCTACTAGCTAGACTACCTGCACAACTCCAGCAAGACTCTCGGGATTTCATTCCCATATTAGTAAGTAAGTAAAATGTATTTATAAAGCGCTTTTCACAGATAAAATCACAAAGTGCTGTACAACAGAATAGGTAGAACAAACAGTATAAAATGCATATACATATATCAAAAGAAAGGGACGCTAGTGAGAACCCATCAACCAAAAGCTTTCCTAAATAAGCAAGTTTTCAGATCCTTTTTAAAAGAGACAACAGAGTCAGCCAGACGCACGGACAGGGGCAGGGCGTTCCACAGTCTGGGAGCAGCAGACTGGAAAGACCTGGTCCCCTCGGGTCTTAGAACCAGTCTTAGGGACCGCAAGCAAATGTTGGTCAGAGGACCGAAGAGTCCGGCTAGGGAAATACGGCTTCAAAAGGTCTCGGATATACTGTGGGGCCTGACCGTTTAAGGCCCTGAAAGTCAGCACTAACATCTTAAAGTCGATCCTGAATTTTACAGGGAGCCAATGGAGAGCTGACAAGACTGGAGTGATATGAGACCTTCGAGGGGCACCTGTTAAAAGTCTAGCAGCTATTAGCAATTAGAAATTAGTCTGCGACAGTGGAATGGCTGGAAAAGTAGTTTTGAGCAAAGTCGGCATAAAGCAACTTTTGAACGTACACGTTCCACCAAAACAAGTTTCTTCCCAGGGCCATTTTGCCGAGGCACCGTGGCTCTGCTCGGCGCTTAGCACCGCCCAAGACGATTGTGATTGGTTTAAAGAAATGTCAATAAACCAGAGCACGTCTTTCTCCCATCCCCTGAATGCTGTGTGGACTCGCCGGACCCTCCCTCCTCCGCAGTGACTAGAGACTAGTCCAGACTCTCCAAACCTCACCGTCTTTTTCTTCCCCCTTTGTAGGTGATAGATACGGGATGTTTCAGGGAGCTGAATACTTTTGGCCCTAAGGGATCTCGATCTCCAGACCTCGACTGGTCTCAGAACCCGGACAGCCCCAAACGCAGCCTGCTGGACCGAATCTTCCGCAAAAAAGTAAGAACAATCCACTACGGTGTGATCATTTACTTTAGTAAAAGTACTAATCTGTCCCTCCAGAAAATGCGATGGAATATGTGGGATATTTATGCAATTTTATGCGATGAAATTGCGGGAACTTGCAAAAACTGCGGTTTGATGAAAAAGAGAAGAAAAAAAAAGTGATTCCCCCCCCAACACCGTGTCCTCACTAGGCGAAATGACGTCACTTCATAACGTTCCCATGGCAACAGGTGAAGATGGCTGCTCTTGTGTGAAGTAAACGCAACATTTTTCATCTTTCTGCTGAGATATATGTGACGTTTTTGCAACAAAAATGCGGGGATTATGAAATCATGCAAGCCCCGCATATTTTGCACGGAAATCTGCAATTTATGCGGCGAAAGTGCGGCGTGTTTGAAAAAATGCGGCCCCCGCATAAATATGCGGACTTTGGCTGATTATGCGTTGAATTATGTGATCGCATAATCATGTTTTTCTGGAGGGAGTGGTTAATCTGCGTGCTTACTGGCTCACTGACGCTGATGAGATTTACTCCTAAGGGAATTGTAACTGGGTATTAAATGATGAGGAATTTTTTTTCGATACTTTAGAGCAGAGATCTTCAACAGGGGGTCCGGGACCCCTAGGGGGTCCTCAGAGTTACTGCAGGGGGGCCACCAAATTATTGTTAATTTTTTTTTTAAGTAAAAAAAAAAAAAAAACTAAAATGTCTCAACATGAATTCAACCTATTATTATTATTATTATTATAAGCAAATATAAATCACTATCTGTGAAAAAACACATTAATGATTGGCTTAGCCATCCACAGATACAGTTATTGCTAAATAAATAAACATGAACATGTTATTGTAGGCCATGCAACTTAACTTCACTCCCTCCAGAAAAACGTGATTATGCGATCGCGTAATTCAACGCATAATCACCCAAAGTCTGCATATTTATGCGGGGGGGGGCGCATTTTTTCAAATACGCCGCACTTTCGCCGCATAAATTGCCGATTTCCGCGCAAAATATGCGGGGCTTGCATGATTTCATAATCCCCGCATTTTCGTTGCAAAAAAGTCACATATATCTCAGCAGGAAGATGAAAAATGTTGCGTTTATTTCACACGAGAGCAGCCATTTTCCCCTGTTGCCATGGGAACGTTATGAAGTGACGTCATTTCGCCTAGTGAGAACACGGTGTTGGGGGGGAATCACTTTTTTTTTCTCTTTTCATCAAACCGCAATTTTTGCAAGTTCCCGCATTTTCATCGCATAAAATGGCATAAATATCTCTCATATTCCATCGCATTTTTTAAGAAAACGTGCCGCATAATCAAGGATTTTTGCCCGCAACAATCACAAAAAAACTCCGCGTTTTTCTGGAGGGACTGTAACTTTATACTATATATGCAGTAGGGGGTCCCTGATCCGTCTCCCTCTCAGTTCAGGGGTCCTTGGCTTAATAAACGTTGAAGACCCCTGCTTTAGAGGCAATTTGGTCGGTGCCTAAAAGGAAATGAATTCGGTACCCAGCTCTACTCCTATCCACCACTGGTGTACCGTTTCTAAAAGTGTGTTTGTGTGGTTATGCGACGACTGAATATTTCTTTCCTCCAACAGAACCCTCCGGATGGGTTGGACGAAAGCAAACAGAACTTGATTTCCACTGAAAGCTACATGAAGTCCGGCCTGGTCAGCACCACCGTCTGAGGACCTCCTGCAGCGCAGAGACTTTAGCTCTAAAGACACTAAAACACAACCGTCTAACCGGAGCAGAAAACCACACTGGATGCAGTTCTGTTCCTCCCTGTAAATAACAGCTCGGCACACGTTTCTTTGTGTCTGTATTGTTCTCCTTCCACTCACAGCTACGCTACATCAGCAGTTGCTTTTTTTCTTTCTTCTGAGATGAAACATGTATAATTGTACTGCTCTGTCACGCGCACAAGCACGACATTTGGCATTTTTTTAAAAAAAATCTGATTACGTCAGTGCCGTTTTGTACAAGTACTTGAATTTTGATACAAGTAGCACGTCACACAAGTGTGAAGCTACTTCACGGCATTAAATCTAATTTCACCAGTTGCACTGTTTTAGCTGAAATGGCTAAATAAACCAGTTATTTTTATTTTGGTTTTATCTAGCCAGAGTGTTATTCAGATAGGAAAGGCATATATTTCTGCTACAAAATATGAAGTTTGTTTTTTTCTGACTTCTTTCCTTATAAAATTCACCTTCTTGGGGGCCCTAAAATATCACAAATGAAACATAAAACACTGTTTACAATTCATGTTCACACAGAGTAGGGGGCGGGTGATCGTTTGTATTTTCATATCGTCCATTCGCGGTTATCGGAGATCACCAGTAGGGGGTCACAGCACGCCAGTAAAAAAAAAGGCCTCACTATGACTCTAGAGTCGCTACTCGCTCTTAAGATAATCTGTCACTCTCTCACTCCCTCTACCACACACAGACACACACACACAGACACACAGAGAGAGAGAAACACCAACACACACACACAGTCACAGACACACACACACACACACACAGAAACACCAACACACGCACACACACAGAAACACCAACACACGCACACAGAAACACCAACACACACACAGTCACAGACACACACACACAGACACACAGAGAGAGAGAAACACCAACACACACACAGTCACAGACACACACACACAGACACACAGAGAGAGAGAAACACCAACACACACACAGTCACAGACACACACACACACACACACACACACACAGAAACACCAACACACGCACAGAAACACCAACACACGCACACAGAAACACCAACACACGCGCACACACACACACACACACACAGAGAGAGAGAAACACCAACACACACACAGTCACAGACACACACACACAGAGAGAAACACCAACACACACACACAGAAACACCAACACACGCACACAGAAACACCAACACACGCACACAGAAACACCAACACACGCGCACACACACACACACACACAGAGAGAGAGAAACACCAACACACACACACACACACAGAGAGAAACACCAACACACGCACACAGAAACACCAACACACACACACACACACACACAAGCCCTGCTATTCTCTTAAAGGTGCCTTGCCACGCAAAACCGTTTTTACTTGTATTTGGTGAAATGTGTGTACGGTCCGTATGTGTTTGTGTTATGTGTTTAAATGTGAAAATGAACTGCTACCTCCTCTATTCATGAGCTCGCCCAGTCGCGCTGGGTAAAGGACGCTGATAGCCAGGCTCTCATTGGCTAGCTGTTAGCCAATCAGAGTCAAGCAGCTTAGCTCGTTGAATATTAACGAGAACTGGCACAAATCGAGCCGAGTCACCCTGCAGGCTTTTCTACACCGCGCTAGAATGGCTTGAAACGAGGTAACCAAGGTTACAGAGTCCACGGTAGAACTTCAGACATCACCACAAAGTGATGAAATACGTGTGGCGGGGGCGCCTTTACAGAGATAGACGCACCCCATAAATCACGCTTAAGTTGCAGCACTACTTTATTTTAAATGCTGAGAAGCCAAAAAGGTCAGGAAACACATTCATTAACGAGCTCAACGTTTTCCCATGTAGCATTTTTTTATTTAACCCAGAGTATAAAACAGTAAGTAACTGACACACATTTTAAAACAAACAAAATTAGCACAAAAAAACCCACCAAAGACTGCAGGATGGGCTCATGTCTACAGAAGGGGTGCGACACGTGGAAGTGGGTCTGTTGCCATGTCAACGTGCAGAACATCAGAGGTTCAACATGATGCCCGCTCAGATCTCTCTACAGCAAAACAACAACAACTTCAAAATGTAGATATTATTAAAGCAGAGCACCAAAAGTAAGTTGATGATTCAGTCGTCAAATGTTCAGAGTAGAATTTCTGCCAGTGGCACGTTAACAAATGACGGCGTGCAGCCATCCGTTATTAGCTCGGTGGAATCATTTTAACAGCGGTATTATTTTCACGTTTTAACTTCCTGTCTTGCAAAACTAATATCGCAAGGGTGGAAACCAGCCACAGTCTGGCGTGTGGTGCTTTTATTTTACTGTCTGAAGAGGTTTTAGTACTGGGGCGGTGGGCGGGGGCGGTGGGGGTGTGTGAGTGCGTACTGAATTCAAGCCGCGTTCATCCTTCATACGGAGGGCTGCGTCGTCCGTCCACGTCCGTCTCCACGTGGTACAGCATGTCAGCCAGCGTGTGTTCGATCACGGCTCCCCAGCCCATGTCACTCATCTGAGAGGGAGAAGAGAAGAAGAAAGAAAACGCACAGATCAAACACACAGCTTAGCCTACTTCTGGTTGCTTGGCAACAGTAAACAGAAATTCTCCGGTGCTGAAGTCACTTCAGAGGTATCGTCAAGTCACAAGAACGATGTTTTGGGATTTAAAAGTATGTATTTCTTTATAAAAGTAACAAAATATATGAGATAAAATCCCCAAAATTTATCAGATATTTACAGAAATACGACGTCCTGAAGCGTTTTCCGCCATCTTGAATTATTTCTTCCAACGTGCATACGTCACGCTGCCTTCACTCCGATTGGCTGTCGCTTTGTCGCATCGCTCAGCATTTGCATAAAATAGCCTTCTCGTCTACTTCGGCCCCGCCTCGCTCGTGGCAGCGGCGAGCTCGTCACTTCTCGCCATCTTGTCGCTGGCAGACGGCCGCTCCCATTGTCGCTCTCTTTCTGTAGCATGTGTGACTGTAGGGTTATCTCAGCAGGAAGTTGAAAAATGTTGAGTTTACTTCACACAAGAGCAGCCATTTCCCCCTGTTACCATCCAGTCTTTAAACACATTTTTTATTCTTTGGCGTATGATTTAATTTAGGGACATTTGTACAGAAGTGTGTTGTTTGTATGATGTTGTATGATGGGTGGTGATGGCGCAGTGGATATGACACATGCCTTTGGTGTAGGAGGTCCAGGTTCGATTCCCACTGCGATACATTAACCAACGTGTCCCTGAGCAAGACACTTAACCCCTAGTGGCTCCAGAGGCGTGTGACCTCTGATACATAGCAATTGTAAGTCGCTTTGGATAAAAGCGTCAGCTAAATGACCTGTAAGTATGTAAGAAAGTTCATTGTGTCTAAAATTGTATTGTCTTCCTTTGTTTTTCTAACAATATAACTTTGTACAGCACTTTGTTCAGCCTAGGTTGGTTTTAAAAGTGTTAGAAATGTCTATAAATAAATTGACTTGCTAGTCGTGAGTTGCCTCTACATATTATATTAGGCTGTCTGATTGGTGGAGTGCTAACCCCGGAAATGACGAGCGGGATTAGCGTGACGAACAGTCTCTCAAAATCTGAGGAAAATCTTCTTCTTTGTGGATCTGATATGAAGACAGATTTAGCAACTGCACGACGGCCTATTTCTCCTTAAAATGTTTTCAGAAACACGTTTCGGTGAATTATCTTGGTTCCTACCTATTTCCTATTCCTTATCTTGCCGCCATGACAGTTATGGCTTTGAATTTCTGGAGAAACCAGACCCACGTGACGCGTTCGTCCAATCAGCTGCCGTCGGCATGTATTTGTATTCTCTGATTGTGCAGCACTTATGTGCTTCATAAATCAATTTGGATTCGATTTAATGAAGATCTCACCGGCTGGTACTTCAGGTCCTTCGGAGGGTGTTTGAAATGTGGCCCAAAGTTAACCGACACCTGAAAGGAGGGAGGGGGAGGAAGGGAGAGAGAGAGACAGAGACAGAGACAGAGAGAGAGAGACAGAGAGAGAGAGACAGAGAGAGAGAGACAGAGAGAGAGAGAGAGAGACAGAGAGAGAGAGAGACAGAGAGACAGAGAGAGAGAGAGAGACAGAGACAGAGACAGAGAGACAGAGAGAGAGAGAGGGACAAAGACAGAGAGAGACAGAGAGAGAGAGAGAGAGAGACAGAGAGAGAGAGAGAGAGAGACAAAGACAGAGAGAGAGAGAGAAAGAGAGAGAGAGACAGAGACAGAGAGAGACAGAGAGAGAGAGAGACAGAGAGAGAGAGACAGAGACAGAGAGAGAGAGAGAGAGAGACAGAGAGAGAGAGAGAGAGAGAGAGAGACAAAGACAGAGAGAGACAGAGAGAGAGAGAGACAGAGAGAGAGAGACAGAGAGAGAGAGACAGAGAGAGAGAGAGAGAGAGAGAGAGACAAAGACAGAGAGAGAGAGACAGAGAGAGAGAGAGACAGAGAGAGAGAGACAGAGACAGAGAGAGAGAGAGAGAGAAAGAGAGAGAAAGAGAGAGAGAGAGACAGAGAGAGAGAGAGAGAGAGAGAGAGACAAAGACAGAGACAGAGAGAAAGAGAGAGAGAGAGACAGAGAGAGAGAGACAGAGACAGAGAGAGAGAGAGAGAGAAAGAGAGAGAAAGAGAGAGAGAGAGACAGAGAGAGAGAGAGAGAGTAAAGTTTAGCAAACTTAAAAAAGATCAACTAAGCAGCGGCCAAAAAAGCTTGATGGTGTTTTAAGCCTCCAACGTCGCCTTACAGGCAGCTCACCCTAACCATAGACAGTATATAAAGTGGACCGACAGATCCCGTTGCTCTGGACGGAGACCAGTGAAGTCTATTAGAAGAACTTTCCCGGTGATGGCTGAGCGTTACTGCGCAGCCTCAAACTGAGCTTGATGACGTAGATGTGACGTGAGCAACGTGTCTGCAAGTTGTAAGTCTTCTGGTAGCTGTGCCAAGAGAAATCTCAATCATTCCCAATCTATCAGAGACGGAGAGCGTAGGTATATGTAAGGAGATAACATAGGCACAGGCTAATTACTGCTAACTAAAATGCTAGTTAACATTAGTAATTAAACTAAACAGCTGATGTAAGTCCAAACTGCCTGCGAGCTTCTCCTGTACTGTACGGTAATTCCTCTACTATGAGACAGTAAGTCTCGTGGTTATGACACAATAGTTAGCCTATTTTCATGAGATACAAGGTAATGGAGCCTTTTATACATTGTCGTGTTTCTTTAGAAATAAACAACGGACAAATAAAGTCTTTAAACGCTTCAGATGTAAAGTTATTGGCTGTCAAAGTGACGCCAAAATGAATGGCAGTCAATGGGATGCTAACGGGGGGTGAGAGTCTGGTAGCATTAAAATGGCGCCATGGGAGGTTTCACTCTGTGGAGAGAAGCCTGTCCCCCTTGACCCTAACCCTAAACATAACCATTGCCGCGCTGCCTGGAAGGCGACACTGGGGGGCTTAAAACACCGCCGAAAAATCACCAACACAAGACGCGTACTGACCGTGCAGCTCTTGTAGAGTGAGATGGCGGGGAAATACATGCCTTCAAACAGGTTTTCAAAGGCTACACCTTGGCTCACTCCGTTTTTATAGAATATCATCTGGAGGAAAAAAAAAAAAAAAAACAGGATCCACGAGTTAACGGCAGCAAACAGCGGCAGGTTTGGCGACTCGATTTTATTTCTAAAACGAGGATTTCTCACCCTGCTGGAGCTCATCGACTTCAGGCTTTTCTCTGCTTTGTCGACATAGTCCTTCTCCTCAAAGTACAGGTAGCTCTTGAACTTGATGAGTGCCTGAAAAGAGCAGATTTAGTAGATCAGAATAAGTGGACATTCTGAGCAAAAAAAAAAGCGATTCAGCAATTTGCCGCAGGTTGCAGGGGGGGGGGGGTGTGTGGTCGATGCAACGGCCCCTTTGAGTGACGTCCTGTTGTGCTCAGACTTAGTCCTCTTAGAGGGCTGATAAATGTCCTGAGTCATCTCCTCCTTCCGCCATGATTCCAACTTCAAGAAATGCAGCACGTTGTATGCTACGCAGTGCGCCTGCGCGGCAACTTCAGGAGACTCGGATGAAGTTGGGAAGGACTAAACGCGGTTTCCACACTGTGGTAATCCACCGTAATAATAATGATATTTTAAATGAAAACGGTAATTGTTATCGTCAACATTTGTATCGTGGTTAATCGTTACATCCCTAGCGAAGTCCGTGTAGTTCTCACTGTGCGTCGGCCGTTACCTTGTCCTTGTACGTGTCCGGCAGAGCCTTGGCAGTCTCCGTGGCGTCCGGCAGCTCGATGAAGAAGCCCAGCGTGTCTCCCTGACCGTAGCTCGAGGAGTAATGCTTCCCTATCGACTGGTGGAACCGCGTGCCCTTCTTGCTGCGCCACGAGTAGCTGAACTTGTCGTAACCCAGAGGTGCCTGCAGGTTTCCTGCAACATGAAAAAGAAAAAGATCTTATAGCATTTCAAGAAATATTCTGCCAGGCCTTCTTTACCCTTTAGAATAGAGGTGAATGTAGGCTACAGCTCACAGCAACTTAATACGATATATTGCCAAAAAACAAACAAAAGAAACAACATTTCACTTGTTTTCACAGATAAAAAAATAACTTTTGTTATATTTTGTTATAATGCATTAGAGCTGAAGATCTTTGCCCGAACCCGACAGGACCCGACTGTTACTTGACTTGCTAGCACACACTATATGTGTCCCTTGTGTTTAGAGAGCATGGAGAAATTAACACTCTCGGGTTCAGTCTTAATTTCTTTCATTCTACACGGGCTCGGGCTCCGGGTTGCGCGGTAAATGAGCGGTCAGGTGATGCGTTTCGATTAGCGTGAAAACGGATGCTGAGGAGGTGAAACGGAGGCCGGTCTCTGGAGGACTTCTTTTATTTCTTTGTTCCAACTTCCAGCCGACGTTAGTCATGAAGAAATTATGTTAAAACATGTATAAAATGACTCATTCTTGACAAAAGACAAAAAAGAGCTGATGTGTGCGTGCGCACATTTGAATAACGTCAGGCTGTAAACGGGTTCAGGCTTTTAAAAAGCTGTCAATCAAAATGTACTTGTCGGGCCGAACGTTATTTATTACAGCTCTATAATGCATATTCTTCCTAAATGTAAAGAGGTTTGCGTCAGGAAGCACCACTGACCGAGCGGTTGGGACCAGCCGAGCCTGGCGGCCGTCTCTGGAGGCATTTCCTCAACGGTAACCTCAAAGTACCAGGAGCCCTTCCGGATGCCGTGGGAGGCTCGCACCATGGAGTAGCCCTTCTCCCCGGTCACCGTCAGACGGTCGTCGGAGATCTTCAGCTGCGGCGCTGCAACACAAACGCACATTAGGGCTGCACGACAGGAGGAAAATATGCCATAACGTTGTTGAATATCGCGATAACAATATTACTTGCGATAACTTATAACAGATATTGAAGTGGACTCAGTTCTGCTGCTTTCAGTATTCTGATAAAATACAACAAACTGCTTGTTGAATTTAAAACTAATGAAAGGAAATCATTTCCAAAAAAAAATGTTTATGGAACAAACTGAACATTGAATATAATCTGTCCCTCCAGAAAAACGCAGTTTTTTTGTGATTGTTGAGGGAAAAAATCCTTGATTATGCGGGACGTTTTCTTAAAAAATGTGATGGAATATGCGGGATATTTATGCAATTATATGCGATGAAATTGCGGGAACTTGCAAAAATTGCGGTTTGATGAAAAAGAGAAAACCAAGTGATTCCTCCAACACCGTGTTCTCACTAGGCGAAATGATGTCACTTCATAACGTTCCCATGGCAACAGGGTAAAATGGCTGCTCTTGTGTGAAGTAAACGCAACATTTTTCATCTTTCTGCTGAGATATATGTGACTTTTTTGCTACGAAAATGCGGGGATTATGAAATCATGCAAGCCCCGCATATTTTGTGCAGAAATCGGCAATTTATGTGGCGAAAGTGCGGCGTATTAGAAAAAATGCGGCCCCCCGCATAAATATGCAGACTTTGGCTGATTATCACATTTTTCTGGAGGGACTGGATAACAGGCAGCACTAAAAGAAAAGAAAAAAGAAAGTTATATTTTAAAGTGCAGTATTCTACTGATATTTTCTTTCGCGATGCGTTTATTGCGCCAGTTGATAATGCGATTTTACGATAACAAAACGGTATATTGTGCAGCCCTAGTACACATCATATAAACATGGCTTAAGACACGCTTGGAAACATTTCATAAACATGACACTTGAATCAAAGTATGTCTTTACAAAGAAAACATTCTTCTAGGGCCGTCAATCGATTAAAAAAAGTTAATCGAATTAATTACAGACTCTGTGATTAATTAATCTAAATTAATTGCATACATAATTTTTGCTGTGAAAGTATTTTAAATATTTTTATTCAAATGAATCAATGAATAATCAGCATTAGTGACATTAAAGTTAAAAAATCTCTATTATTTTCACTGTTCAATATGCTGAGGAAAGAAATTCAAAAGGGTATTTTACAATAACTACGAATGCACCGCGAAGCTGTAGATTACCAGCTTCATTGAACGCATCGTCTCAGTCTGTGTTTTTTCAGACAGCGGCAGAAACTCAGTCAAACTTCACACCGTTTAGCGTTAGCGAATGGTGGTTAGAACAGCTCCGATATGGAATCGATTAATTTGCGTTACATTTTTTAAATCGCACTATTTTTTCACAGATTAATTAATCGAAAATTAACATTCTTCTATTACATTATTTCTGTGACATGAAATTATTTATATGTATATTTTTTTTTTACCATAGTGTGAAAACAATGTAATTAACAGAGATAACTGGGTTATTTTTCTGACTTGTCAGTACCTCTGTCATGTAGAGCCAGCAGCACCCTCTCATACAGACAGGCCCTGTACAGATCCCCAGGGATGGGTTTGCCGGCCCCAGCAGTCCAGTTCCAGCTTCTCGGGGTCTGGGCGTGAGGATCTGGTTCGGCCAGGATGTAGCGGTACCCGTCTTTGTTGAAGGGGTGCTCCAGTGGGTAACCGTGAGGAGGAAGGCGCTGGCCGAGAACAGGGGGTCGCTGCCACGAGGGAGGAAGAGGGGCACACGTTTGGTTTGATTCTTCGTTGATTTAAAAAGGAAAACTCTGGTAATACACTATACCGGCGGTTCTCAAACTTTAAAGATACAGGGCACCCGTCTCGCACCCGGCGCAGCGCAAAGCCCGACGCAAGTGTCTTTGGTAGTTTAAGACCGACGCAGTTGTCAGTCTCCCGTCCAGCGGCCACGTCGTTTAAATAGCAAATGCACCTGCGCCCATCTGTGCGCCCATGGGCGTGCTGGTCTTACAGGGAGGTGTGTTCAGGTGCATTCTGGGCGTGCTGGTCTTACAGGGAGGTGTGTTCAGGTGCATTCTGGGGCGTGCTGGTCTTACAGGGAGTGTGTTCAGGTGCATTCTGGGGCCGTGCTGGTCTTACAGGGAGGTGTGTTCAGGTGCATTCTGGGCGTGCTGGTCTTACAGGGAGGTGTGTTCAGGTGCATTCTGGGGCGTGCTGGTCTTACAGGGAGGTGTGTTCAGGTGCATTCTGGGGCGTGCTGGTCTTACAGGGAGGTGTGTTCAGGTGCATTCTGGGCGTGCTGGTCTTACAGGGAGGTGTGGTTCAAGGTGCATTCTGGGGCGTGCTGGTCTTACAGGGAGGTGTGTTCAGGTGCATTCTGGGGCGTGCTGGTCTTACAGGGAGGTGTGTTCAGGTGCATTCTGGGGCGTGCTGGTCTTACAGGGAGGTGTGTTCAGGTGCATTCTGGGGCGTGCAGGTCTTACAGGAGGTGTGTTCAGGTGCATTCTGGGCGTGCTGGTCTTACAGGGAGGTGTGTTCAGGTGCATTCTGGGGCGTGCTGGTCTTACAGGGAGGTGTGTTCAGGTGCATTCTGGGCGTGCTGGTCTTACAGGGAGGTGTGTTCAGGTGCATTCTGGGCGTGCTGGTCTTACAGGGAGGTGTGTTCAGGTGCATTCTGGGCGTGCTGGTCTTACAGGGAGGTGTGTTCAGGTGCATTCTGGGCGTGCTGGTCTTACAGGAGGTGTGTTCAGGTGCATTCTGGGCGTGCTGGTCTTACAGGGAGGTGTGTTCAGGTGCATTCTGGGCGTATTGCTATCTTGAAGCAGCAGGAAGTGATGGCGCCTTTGACCAACAAAAACCTGGTCTAAAGTCAATAACGCAGCATTTCATTGTTATTTTAACAGCTCATTAGTAAAATGCTCCTATAGGCTCGTGCACAGCACGTGCACACTATGCTTGTTACACACACACACACACACACGGACGCAACAGCAGCACACACACACACACACACGGACGCACAGACAGCACACACACACACAACACACGGACGCACAGCAGCACACACACATGCAGAAGATTACTAATAAACATATTTGGGTGTAAATCCTCCATCATAACAGCAATGCTCCAAGGTCCAAACGCGCCTGGCTTTTAAAGGGAATGGGAGATGACTCTCTGATTGGTTGATTGCATGTTACGCCAAAACACACCTCTGATTAATGAAGACACTAAGAACAACCCTTTAGGACCAGGCGCCCGGCACACGGACACTTTTTACCGCCGTCAAACTAGCAAAAGTGGATTCGTACACGCCCTAAACACACCTGCACCAGGCGCTTCACGCCGTGCGTTTGGATCATTAGAGTTAAACACTGAGGTCCGACCTATGTGTGGTCACTGCTGTGATTATTTTCCGTCCTGTGTTGCTTTGCTCGCGTCTTTGATAAACCAAATCTAGCGTTAGGAACAGCAACATGTCACCGCCTGTCTGGTCGGGACTGACGGCTAAGTTTTGGCTGCGTCACTGTCTTCGGTCCGTGGCCCAACAGGTAAATTAACTCTCCAAGCTAAGTGTTTCAATTTCAAGTCATTGTTATTTATAGTGCATCATAAGAAAGCTTTTTTTGCACACCTCTTTTGGTCGGGCAGGTGCGTAGGATGTGATCCAAAGTGGCAGATCAGAAGTTTAGAAGAAAGATCCCGCACACTGACCATTACGCAAGCAAACAATTTATTTACATTTCGGTCCTAGACCTTCATCAGGTAAATTTACCTTTAAATACATTGTAAATAAATTGTTTGCTTGCGTAATGGTCAGTGTGCG
>CM042442.1:30573374-30605874 GCA_023631565.1 Gymnocephalus cernua | reverse complement strand
CCAATAGATCTGACCCAAAAATTATAACTGGAGGAGAAGGAAGGCCAATTAGCATTAGTTGAAAGCCAATAGAAAAATCAATAATGGCACTCTGATCTCACATACTGTACGTTTTGTTATTTTATTTTAAATTTCAGAAGCTATAAAAAAGCAGCAAGCCAGAGACGAGGAAGGTATGTTCACTGATCAAAAGGAGGTAGGGCTGGGCAATATATCGATATCGATACATGCGACTAAATATCGTCTCAGATTTACGATATCGTAACATCGTAATATGGCAAAAGTGTGCCAGTCTTTTCCTGGTTTTACAGGCTGCTTTACAGTAAAATGATGCCATTTTCTGAACTTCCCAGACTGTTGTAGCTGTTCTTTTATTTGCCTTTAACCACTCAGTCATTAAATCAACATTATTTATCTAAAATGTAGGGCCGCCCCCCTCGTAGTCGATTAGTCGACTAATCGGTCGTTTCGGTCTCAGTTGACTAAGATTTCTTTAGTCGGGGACGGCCCTACTAAAATCTCATTGGTAAAATATTTTGTGAAAGGATCTGTCACTGCACGATGTGAGTCTCAACACGATCTGAGTCGCGTCGAGTTGCGCGTGCTCAGATTTAAACAATTTACGGCATAACGACAATAACGGAAGATGGGAACAGCAATAATAGAAGATATAGAAGGTGGAAATAATTTCAAAAACGTTTTAGTTATCAAATGCTATCTATGATTGTTTGATTGCTAACGTTAGCTCATAACACCGTTCCAGTAACAGCTGTTGTTGTGTTTGATTGCTAACTTGTAGCCAGCAGTGAACCAACTTGGTCATGTAGCTCCATTTTTACTGACTTTTTTATTTGTTATTAACTGACGTGAGGGATCATGCCGTGAACATGTGATGCGTTACGCTAAATAATACATTACTGCCATTTCCATCTTCTATATCTTCTATTATTGCTGTTCCCATCTTCCGTTATTGTCGTTATGCCGTAAATTGTTTAAATCTGAGCACGCGCGACTCGACGCGACTCAGATCGTGTTGAGGGACTCACATCGTGCGGTGACAGCGCCAATAGTCAACCCTACAATATCGCCGCGATATCGACATGGAGGGCGTTGGTCGAGAAAATCGTGATATCTGATTTCCTCCATATCGCCCAGCCCTTAAAAAAGGAGGCAAAGCTTTTAGGGAGAGAAGCAGGAGCAGAACCAAACGGATGCAGAGAGCACACACACAGAGGGGGGTTAACAACTGGACGTGGATGAAGTTGCCCACGAGATGCTCGGTGAGAAACCTCAGGGCCAACTTCTATCCAGACGGTTTACGAGACACATAAAGCAACACGGATCAGCTCCGGAGGCCAAAATACCACATAGTCACCTGAGAAAGAAGATCCACCTGGAACACAATGCACAAGATCGCCATGGTCACCACATTTAACACGTCTCACTCTCAGCTTCGGGGGAGTTTAAAGTGGCCAGTGATGTGAATAAAAATCAATTTTTATTTTCACTGTTCAAATATAAATAAATAAATATATATATATTATATATATATATATATATATATATATATATATATATATATATATATATATATATATATATATATATATATATTTTAGGGCTGTCAATCGATTAAATTAAAAAAAAATAATCAAATTAATTACAGACTGTGCTTAATTAATCTAAATTAATCGCATACATCATTTTTGCTGTGAAAATATTTCAATTCAAATGAATAGTAAAAAAAAAATATTTGTATTATTATTTTCACTGTTCAAATAATGACCATATATATATATATATATATAAACAATCAACAATATGACCTAATATGCTGAGGAAATAAATTCAAAAGGGTATTTTACAATAACTACGAATGCACCGTGAAGCTGTAGATTACCAGTTTCATTGAACGCACCGTCTCTCGTCCGACAACAGCAGAAACAGTCAAACTTTAGCGTTAGCTGTCAGCAGCATTTTAACCGTGTTTACTCCAGCTACTAGCTAGCAGAAGGCTAACGTTACCTGCTGTTGAGTTGTTAAGCTGTTAACTAGCCAGCAGTGTTTCTGTTCTGCGCACTCTGGTCTCTTAATAAGCTACATCCAGCGTCTCCCTCCTTCATCTTACAGTTGTATAGTGTTTAGAACGGCTCCGGGTGAAAGGTCAATATGGAACGGATTACTTGCGATTCATTTTTTTAACGCACTAATTTTTCTCAGATTAATTAAATCTAAATGAACGCGTTATATCGACAGCCCTAGTAAAAATGTATATGCATTTCTTCAGTTGAGATTTAGTTTTTCTATGCTTACCATTCAGCCCAGCAGCAGTGGGAGCAGCAGTGGTCTGTTTCTGCGTGTCGTAGGACGGTCCGATGGTCCCCAGGTCCTACAGAAAAGGAACAGCAATTGAAATTAGACTTCAGATCAGCCAAGGACCTCTGAACTAAAAGAGAGACGGAGCAGGGACCCCCTACTGCATATATTGTATAAAATGAAGTTACATAATGAACTGGGCCTTTCTACCTTTTTGCATAGGATACTAAGCTATTAAAATAGCCTAATAATTGTTGGCATGTTTGTATAAATCATGTCTGAATGTTAAACATACATGTAGCACAGGATGAACGGTGTATGTGGGTGACCTTAGAGACTACCGTACCTATGGGCCAGTTAGCAGTGGGGATTTAAGTAGGATGCAAATTTGTACGCACTGAATGACTGTGATATGAATGATGTAAACTGTGAGTGAGTGATAGATTCCTGAAGTGGAGAGTGTTTTTATGATGCGAGTGAAGTAATGCTTTCATGTATTTTTGTGTATATATTTTATGATTTTTTGTAAGTATAACATCAACCTGTCCAGGGACTGCGTGTGGAAATTAGCATTTTCTGCTATAACCTGGCACATGACATCTATTCTTTTATAGACTAATGTTTTTTGTGCACTGTCCCTGATCAAATAAAAGAAATATAATAATATAAAAATGTATGTTTGCTAATAAGAAAAACGTGATTATGCGATCGCATAATTCAATGCATAATCAGCCAAAGTCCGCATATTTATGCGGGGGGGGCCGCATTTTTTCAAATACGCCGCACTTTCGCTGCATAAATTGCAGATTTCCGCGCAAAATATGCGGGTCTTGCATGATTTCATAATCCCCCGCATTTTCGTTGCAAAAAAGTCACATATATCTCAGCAGGAAGTTGAAAAATGTTGCGTTTACTTCACACAAGAGCAGCCATTTTCCCCTGTTGCCATGGGAACGTTATGAAGTGACGTCATTTCACCTACTGAGAACACAGTGTTGGGGAATCACTTTTTTTTTCTCTTTTTCATCAAAGCGCAGTTTTTGCAAGATCCCGCATATTCCATTTTTTAAGAAAACGTGCCGCATAATCAAGGATTTTTTGCCCGCAACAATCACAAAAAAAACTCTGAATAAGACTGAATAAGTTGGATTCATGTTAAGACTCTCATTGGTTGCGCTTTCGAAAAGGTCAAAGTTGAAATAATTTGAATTTTGAGCGCAGCACAAAGCGGCAAATCCCAAGCGGTGCGCATCACCACGAGTTAGCGCGGCGACTAGTTGGGCGCCACCATTTTGTGAATGGTGGCGTTGTGTGGAGCCGATAGTCTTAATTAGCTTTATATCAACTCATTTGGCGACGACCTGAACTTAAAGGACGTTTATTAATATCAAAAAAGTTTCGCACTAAAGCTTTAACCTTTCATAGTGTGAAGTGGGACGCTACTTTGTGTTACTGTTACATTCAGGTCAACGTGCCCACCTGTTGTTGCTTGATGGGCTTGAGTTTGCCATACTATGCTTTCAGCATATATCTTTTCAGCATACAGTACCTTTGATGTGATTCTAGAAGGTATTTGTTATCGTTTTGGATTGTTGCAATAATAAGAAAGCATATCTGTCCGCTCCTATGTTGATGAGAACATTAAAAAAAACCTGACAAATATCTCTATTAAAGTAGTAAAGTACATGTAACGAGTATAACTCGGTCCCTCCTCTTTTTTGTGATTGTTGCGGGCAAAAATCCTTGATTATGCGGCACGTTTTCTTAAAACATGCGATGGAATATGCGGGATATTTATGCAATTTTATGCGATGAAATTGCAAAAAACGGCGGTTTTCACTAGGCGAAATGACGTCACTTCATAACGTTCCCATGGCAACAGGGGAAAACGGCTGCTCTTGTGTGAAGTAAACGCAACATTTTTCAACTTTCTGCTGAGATATATGTGACTTTTTTGCAACGAAAATGCGGGGATTATGACATCATGCAAGCCCCGCATTTTTTGCGCGGAAATCGGCAATTTATGCGGCGAAAGTGCGGCGTATTTGGAAAAATGCGGCCCCCCGCATTAATATGCAGACATTGGCTGATTATGCATTGAATTCTGCGATTGCATAATCGCGTTTTTCTGGAGGGACTGATAACTATGGCCACAATATTTGAATGGATTGACAGCCCTAATATAAAAAAAATATCCTATATACTGTACTACAGCTGAGTGGTGAATACCTGGTCCAACAGGCCGAATTTGGGGTACTCCTCCTCTGGGTCTTTGCTGCCGGGGTCTGGGTGTTCCTTCACCAGAAACACATCTCGCTCTTTACTCTGGAAAATAACCACAAGTACCATTACAAAACTAGCATAATAACAGTGATATTGGCATATTATTTCGCTCCATTTGTAGATGTTCTCCTTAAAGTTGGCGGCTGCAATGAAACAGCAGCTGGAGGAGACTCAACACAACATTCGTTCCTATAGAGAGGCGACCTCTCAGGTGGTCTGGGACAAGGTCTGCTACTACACTACGAACCACCCAGACCTCTCAGGTGGTCTGGGACAGGTCTGCTAGTAAACTACAAACCCCCCAGACCTCTCAGGTGGTCTGGGACAGGTCTGCTACTACACTACGAACCACCCAGACCTCTCAGGTGGTCTGGGACAGGTCTGCTACTACACTACGAACCACCCAGACCTCTCAGGTGGTCTGGGACAGGTCTGCTACTACACTACGAACCACCCAGACCTCTCAGGTGGTCTGGGACAGGTCTGCTAGTAAACTACAAACCCCCCAGACCTCTCAGGTGGTCTGGGACAGGTCTGCTAGTAAACTACAAACCCACCCAGACCTCTCAGGTGGTCTGGGACAGGTCTGCTACTACACTACGACCCCCCCAGACCTCTCAGGTGGTCTGGGACAGGTCTGCTACTAGACTACAAACCACCCAGACCTCTCAGGTGGTCTGGGACAAGGTCTGCTAGTAAACTACGAACCACCCAGACCTCTCAGGTGGTCTGGGACAGGTCTGCTACTACACTACGAACCACCCAGACCTCTCAGGTGGTCTGGGACAGGTCTGCTACTACACTACGAACCACCCAGACCTCTCAGGTGGTCTGGGACAGGTCTGCTACTACACTACGAACCACCCAGACCTCTCAGGTGGTCTGGGACAGGTCTGCTTTCTGTCCCCAGAGTCAGAACTAAACAGGGAGAAGCAGCATTTAGTTTCTATGCTCCACATATCTGGAACCAACTTCCAGAAAACTGCAGGTCTGCAGCAACTCTCAGTTCTTTTAAATCAAGGCTGAAGACCTTTCTTTTTGATGTTGCCTTTCCTTAAATAATTGTCCATTTCTTATACTTTCGTTGCTTATTTTATCTGCTTTTATATTTTTAACTGTTTTTAACTGCTCTTTAATGTTTAATTTCTTATACTGCACTGTAACTTTTATTCTTGTATTTCAATTATCTTCATGTAAAGCACTTTGAATTGCCCTGTTGCTGAAAAGTGCTCTACAGATAAAGCTGCCTTGCCTTCAACATAGACTTGTTTTCATATGAAGGACTCAAAGCATCTTTGAAATGAACCGGGTACTGTGGTTCCCCACACCGTACACCACAACGTTACCATTGTCTTCACTATGTTGTTGGGCCAGGTAAGCTTCCCCGGTCTCTGACGGGTCGTCATGCACTCCCAGTACTTGTCAATGAATGGTATGATATCCTGCAGAGAGAAATCAAAGATGGACAAATACTTCCACGAGTGATTAAGTACTCAAAAATTCTGTACATCAGGAGATTTCCACCACACTCTTAGGTGTGTGTGTGTGTGTGTGTGTGTGTGTGTGTGTGTGTGTGTGTGTGTGTGTGTGTGTGTGTGTGTGTGTGTGTGTGTGTGTGTGTGTGTGTGTGTGTGTGTGTGTGTGTGTGAGATAGATAGATAGATAGATAGATAGATAGATAGATAGATAAAAATTAGAGGTTAAAAGCTGCATTATTCCACTCTCAAGCAGCAAGGAGTAACATATTTTGATGTGTGATAAGTAAATAAAGTAACTAACACACACACACACACACAGTAACTTGAAATCAGAACTCGTATGACATTACATGGATTATCAGTATATTAGACAATAATCTCAAATCTAGGTGTATATTTGATTAGAATTCATTTTCATCGAGCCTGCATTATGAATTCAAATTGATTTCCTGTAGACCAACAATTATTATTTTAGTAATTTCAAATACTAATAGTAAGAATAGTAATAATTCGTAAGAATCGACACCTGGCTACGTGTAAAAATCTGGCCTCTGTCTTTGTGACATCGTCGGTACGGAAAGTCAAGTCTACTTTTATTTGAGAAGCTCCACGTCACATCTAGTTGCATGAAATGTCTTTAGAGGGCCGATAAAAGTTTGTGAAAACACGTTTTGCGCACCTTGTCTTTGGAGAACATCGTCTTTGGGTGCTCGTCTTGTGTTCTGGACCGCCACGTCAGGTTAGCCAGCGCCGTGAGACACATCTCCTTCAGGTCTGAAACACAGAGACAGAAACGTGGGGTTGTGATAGGCGTGTTGAAATGAATCATTGCAGCGATGCATCGCGATGCGGACCCTGGACGATTCTGCATCCATGCAGTGACAGACCATAATCGATTATTGCCTACCGATGTTGATTTTCCGGTCGCTGCTTTTTGTTTTTGTCTGCTGTGTTCAGACTCCGCTACATTCAGGAAGTGACTTTTTTTTAAGAGCAGATACAATAAAAAGGAGAGTTCATATATATATATATATATATCTGACTGCTTGAATTTGTCGATGAAAGCCACGTGTAGTAATATATACTGTATTAATATTGAGGAGGTGATGCGTCGTGATATCGATTTGAATTGTAATCGAATTGAATCGTGAGACCAGTAAACATTCACACCCCTAGTTTGGTAAAGGCTAAACATGTTGACTGCAAGTGTCCCAAAGCTTACACCACTGTTGTGTTCATTTTAGGTTGTTTGTAACACACAGAACTAGGGAGGGGTTTTTCTGACCAATAGTCGACCCTCGTTAACTGATCATTAACAGTTAACTGACAAGCAGGCAGCGGAGTCACATTTCAGCCGTCGCAAAAAAATTACCAAAAGATGTATCCTGGAATTCACTGAAAAACTTTACTTTGTTTGAAAAGGTAATAAATAAATATTAACCCTGCTGTTGTCCTCGGGTCAAATTTAACCAGTTTTCAAAAACTTTCCATATCAGAAATGTGGGTTTCTTTCAACCAAACTGTCAAAAGAAATAACGTGGATGTTTCCATACGACGCTCTTCACATGTAAATTAAATGATCAGCTCATTACTTTCAGTCAATTTGGGTGTTTTAGTCAATTTTATTAGACTAGAAATCTAGACACAGCCTAGCAGCAGCAAATTTAAATTTGCAGCCAGGGTCAGTCTAGACACTCTCCGTTGGCTTGCCATAGACAGTATATAAAATGGACCGACAGATCCCGTTGCTCTGGACGGAGACCTGTGAAGTCTATTAGAAGCACTTTCCCGGTGATGGCTGAGCGTTACTGCGCAGCCTCAAACTGAGCTTGATGACGTAGATGTGACGTGAGCAACGTGTCTGAACGTTGTAAGTCTTCTGGTAGCTGTGCCAAGAGAAATCTCAATCATTCCCAATCTATCAGAGACGGAGAGCGTAGGTATATGTAAGGAGATAACATAGGCACAGGCTAATTACTGATAACTAAAATGCTAGTTAACATTAGTAATAAAACTAAACAGCTGATGTAAGTCCAAACTGCCTGCGAGCTTCTCCTGTACTGTACGGTAATTCCTCTACTATGAGACAGTAAGTCTCGTGGTTATGACACAACCGTTAGCCTATTTTTATAAAAACGTCTGCTACGGAGCCATAACGTGAGGTACAAGGTAACGGAGCCTTTTATACATTGTCGTGTTTCTTTAGAAATAAACAACGGACAAATAAAGTCTTTAAATGCTTCAGATGTAAAGTTATTGGCTGTCAAAGTGACGCCAAAATGAATGGCAGTCAATGGGATGCTAACGGGGGGTGATAGCCTATTAGCATCAAAATGGCGCCATAGGAGGCTTCACTCTGCGGAGAGAAGCCTGGCCCCTTGTGGCTCACATCGTGTATAGAGTCGGTGGGCGGGGCTTATGGCTGCTGCTGCTGCTGGCGAACAGCGGTCTTCTGGAAGACTTGGAGTTCAGCTTTTCTTTGAGAAAAGAACAAAGAACGGCACTGAAGTCATTCTTAAGAAAGGAAGATGTGTTTGGAGTTTAAAGTTTAATCTACCAACTAGCTCCGCCACCCCCCCCCCCCACCGCTGTCCTATTGCGTGCAGAGGGAGTTTGAAAGACAACCGTTTATCCCATCCCTCGGATTGAGCTCAGCCAATGGTGAGTTCCCAGACCCAACATCTGGATGTGGGCCAGACCCAACATCTGGATGTGGGTCAGACCCAACATCTGGATGTGGGCCAGACCCAACATCTGGATGTGGGTCAGACCCAACATCTGGATGTGGGTCAGACCCAACATCTGGATGTGGGTCTGGTTTGTCAGGCTACAATTTTATAGCATTTGAAAAAAAAAAAAGATTGATAAAAGTACGTCAGAAAAAGTGACAAAAAAACTTGGAAAAAAGTGACTAAAACGTCTAAACATTTCCAAAACATCAGGAAAAGCAACAAAAGTGTCAAAACAAATTAACAAAACATTGAAAAAAAGTTTACATTTTTACACAGAAAAGCAAAGACAACACAAGGGTTAAATGAATATTTTAAAATTTGACTGAAAGAGACCATTATGTTATTACTGTTAATCGCAATTATTCCCATGACAATTAATTGTACAGCAAAATTTGGAATTGCTACAGCCCGACACACAACACCTACTTGCTTGTTTCCGGAGGAAGTACGTGTTGCCGCTGTGGTGGCACACGTTGCAGTGAAACACGTAATTAGTCATGAAGGGAAGACAGGTCCTGCAGGAGGAGAAGAGGATCGAATCATGAAATCTATCAGTACAGTTGTATAACTGCTGATACTGAGATGACAAATAGCTGCACATACGCAGTGTCGATGCCAAATGTGTCCGCGGTGAACCACTTCATACACAAAGCACACTGCAGCTCCACTTCTCCCAGCTGCCTCCCGCTCTCCTCGTCTCCGGAGCCAGTCAGAGCGTCCGCAGCCTCGGAGCCCTCGCCAGCCGTTTCCTGGGAGACACAAAGTACTGATTATGACAAAAATAGCAGCATCTGTATCATGATGTATAGCAAAGCCATGGACAGACAACATGCCATCACAAGCAATAAAAGAGAAGACAAAATAAAAACAAAAATCAGTCAACAATTAAAAAATATTTCATAATTTTACCATTCCCTCTTTGCCGTTGGATGATTCCGTATCCATGCTGGTGGGTAGTTCCCCGAATGCAGCATCCCTGAAAAGTCAACAGAAAGATCCATCAGATATTAAGCCAAACCTGTTAAACTTGTAAAGATTTAGTGCGTAACTTATTGATATTAATGAACGTCCGTTACAGTCAAGTAGGCCTGCATGATATTGGAAAAAAACTCACATTGCGATTTTCATGCAATATATATTGTGATATGATAAAAAAAGACAACTTTTTACAAGATGACATAAATAGCTCTATTTGGAAATAATAATAAAAACTCATTCTCGACTACTGGGGTGATTTTGTAGGGGGGGGGGGGGTGGTGCATCTACATAGAAAATAAAAATGAAAAGGGAACTTTTCTTATGTGAACTTTACAAACACCAAAGAAAGTACGCGCTGTGACTACTCTTCTGAAGTTTGTTTGTGTATTTAGGATCCTCATTAGCTCCTACATTGCAGGTGCTATTCTTCCTGAGGTCCTTACAACTCACTTGAAAATGTGGCAATGCAATACAAAATACAAAATTGTAGTAAAAGTGATTTTGGACTTAGACTTCTCTTTATCGATCCTATTGGGATGACTCCCGCAAGGAAATTGGCTTTCCAGCAGCAAATTCCAGCATTTTACAAAAAAGACACTTAAGTACAGTATTGAAAAAAAGAGTAAAAAGATACAAACAATAAACTCTTAGATAAATATAGTAAGTAAACTAGAAACAGTAGACAGTAAATAATAGTAATAATATTATTAATAATATTAATAATAATAATAATAATAATAATAAAAACTCTTAGCCCAAGAAATAGAAGATATACAATAAAACAGTACACAATGGGCTCTTAGCTATTAACAATTGAGGGACATTAGGTAGTTAAATACACTGGTTGACTGACATGACACCATTGTATTCATATAATACTATCAATCCAGGCTAAAGTGAATGATAGTAATAATGTATGCATGTTGCTTCCTCTAAATTTCAGGTTGTGGTCGACTAGCTTTGGTTGTTTGATAAATTGATCAACATTGATTGTGATTGGTAGTTTGCTCTTTAGTAGTATATAAAGTAATCAAATTATCTCCAACTTTACGAGCCGAATTATTACTACTGTTACATAAGTTCATAATCTGAATACTTCTTCCACACATGACTATTTCTACCCATCAGAAATACATTGTGTTCACTAAATCTGACATTATTCAAAGGGAGTCTGGCGTAACGTTATGGTGTTTATATAAATACAAGATTATTAGAAGGACATATGAATACATACGAAGTCTCAACTTATGCTCAGTAGACTGTGTACGTTTGCCGGCAGACAGGGTAACATTAACCGGTCAGACATGTTGATGTTTTGTCTTTATAAAGAGCAGATAATGTAACTGTTATTTGGCTCACTCGGTGAGTCTGTGGAGTGCTAACGTTAGCTAGCCAGTGTGCTAGTTAGCTAAACAGCGTTTGTGGCTAAAACAAGAGCGTGCAATGTGGTTTATATTCTCACAGAAGATCTGAAACATGGCCTACACATTTGTAACAATGCTACATCTCTTGCATGACGGACACATACCCGTCTCCGGTCTCCGGTTCTGTTGTGGCAGCGATGCCCGCCTCTCCTTCAGACGCCATGTTTTAAATCAATGAAAACAAAAAAAGAAAAGAAGAAGAAGCGAGACGGAGACGGGGCTTCTGCTTCCGGTTTCCTGCCGCGGTCCAGCTCAGCAGCGCCACCGCAGGTTGACATGTGAACTGCAAGGGAAATTACAACGTTTTTTTGTTATTATTATACACCAGTATTTCTCAAACATTTTTTCAATATTGTACCCCCGTTGAATTGCTTTTTTAAGCCAAATACCCCCTGACCAGCGCCTTTTTTAAACAAAAACATTTAAATGCTACATTTCAAATGTTTACAATCCATCACTTAATTCAGTCATTATTATAGTAATTATTTGAGGAATTATGCATGACATATTTTTTAATTAGCATTTTTTTGCAAACATTTCACGTACCCCCTGCAGTACTCCAAAGTACCCCTAGGGGTACAACGTACCCCCATTTGAGAAAACACTGTTATACACATTACACACATGCCTGAATTACACACATATGCTCAGTACCTCTACATGCACCAATGGAGAGATGTCAGAGTGAGGGGGGGGGGGGGGCTGTCCATGGACAGGCGCCCTGAGCAGTTGGGGGTTCAGTGCCTTGCTCAAGAGCACCTTGGCAGTGCCCAGGAGGTGAACTCGCACCTCTCCAGCTACCAGTCCACCACCATTACAGGTGGGTAGAGTAGCCGAAAATTGTACTCAATTAAAAGTACTGTTACTTCAGAAAAAACTACTCAGGTACAGATTTTTTTTATCACATTAAATTTGGATGGACATATATATATATATGAATGAATGATATACTGCTCTTAATTGAAACCATTCAATGAGCTCCTTGTCATTTGCAAAGACAAACAGTTGTACACTTTGCATTAAAAGCGAGCAGTGAAAGTTAATATGACTTATTAAATTTATATTTTTATCATTGTTTTGACAAAATGACAAAACTTTCCCAAATTTTTGTCATTTTGTCAAAACAATAATAAAAACTTCAAAGATATCAGAAGAAAACGTCAAAAACGTTTAAAAAAAAGGGGGGGGGGGGGGGGGGGGAACATCAGAAAAAGCAATAAAAATGTTATGGAGGAAGCAGATTGAACAAGAACCAGTTCAAGTCTCACATCCAAACTGGAAAAATCTTCACAACTTTAACCCTCCTGTCCGGTTCCATACAACGCTCTTCACAAGTTAAATAAATGATCAGTTTACTACTTTCATTAAATTTTATAGCATTTGAAAATAAATTCATAAAAGAATGTTGAAATAGGTGACAAAAACGTCAGAAAAAGCTTCAAAAACGTGGAGAAACGCAGGACAAAATCAACAAAAACATCAAAAAGGTGACAAAAAACAATCGGGGAAAGCGACAAAAGTGTCAAAAAGTCGACCAAAACGTTAAAAAAAAAGTTAGAATTTTAAATTTTGACCCAGAAAAACAAAACGTTGCATGGAAGACAACACAAGGGTTAAATAAATACACATAGTCCCATGAGTTACGTGAGTCCCCTATCACAACTTCCTGACACTATCTGAACGTCACAGATGTGTCTCCAGTGCAGCAGGAAAGGGGAGGAGAGAACACAACTATTATCTTCCCAAAACAAAGGCTTAAAGGCATTTATGGCAGCACCCAGGGGTGCTCTTAGCATTCCCCTGGCCTTTTGTGGGACCTCTGCTGGCACACTTTGTCTTTGTGCTCGACGTCTCTTTTACTGGTGCCTGAACGGCGCCACAAAACCTCTGAATTACGTTTGACTTTCAGAACGCGCGTGGGGTGGTCTCACGTCGTCCCAAAGCTTTTTTATATGCGCTCTTTACTTTGTGACAGTAAATGGAAATGGTTGAGGTTGGAAAAGTAAAGAAGACATTTGCACGTTTAAACATCGGATCAGCTGCTACGGGTATAAATGTGTCAGGATACATTCTGCACTCACTTGATCTGCAAATGTTGTGAAATTTACAAGCAGATTTGGTGTTGAGGATTGTTTAACAACTTGACTTTACAATCACCAATAATGCAGACAAGTTTGGGAAATGGAAAAGATATTATAATAAGTGAGTAATATGATTGTAGATTGTGTCACATGTTACTTTTTGAACCTTTTGTTAGCATTTATAAAGTTCTGTGCTTCAATTGTCTCCAACAGCACACGGTGATCACTGAGCCAATCAGCATGCAGAGGGCTTCTACAAAGATCTAATAAAGTTTGTGATTGGCTGTTTAACGTTACATGTCGTAGAGACAAGCATGAAAACTTTATGTTACTTTATGTTATCTGCTAACAACCACTCTGAAAACTAACTCATAATACACTAAAACTAGCAAACACACTCTGAAAACTAACTCATAATACACTAAAACTAGCAAACACTCTGAAAACTAACTCATAATACACTAAACTAGCAAACACACACTGAAAACTAACTCATAATACACTAAAACTAACAAACACACTCTGATAACTAACTCATAATACACTAAAACTAGCAAACACACTGAAAACTAACTCATAATACACTAAAACTAGCAAACACACACTGAAAACTAACTCATAATACACTAAAACTAGCAAACACACTCTGAAAACTAACTCATAATACACTAAAACTAGCAAACACACTCTGAAAACTAACTCATAATACACTAAACTAGCAAACACACTGAAAACTAACTCATAATACACTAAAACTAGCAAACACACACTGAAAACTAACTCATAATACACTAAAACTAGCAAACACACTCTGAAAACTAACTCATAATACACTAAAACTAACAAACACACTCTGAAAACTAACTCATAATACACTAAAACTAGCAAACACACTCTGAAAACTAACTCATAATACACTAAAACTAGCAAACACACTCTGAAAACTAACTCATAATACACTGAACTAAGAAACACACTCTGAAAACTAACTCATAATACACTAAAACTAGCAAACACTCTGAAAACTAACTCATAATACACTGAACTAACAAACACACTCTGAAAACTAACTCATAATACATTAAACTAACAAACACACTCTGAAAACTAACTCATAATACACTAAAACTAACAAACACACTCTGAAAACTAACTCATAATACACTAAAACTAACACACTCTGAAAACTAACTCATAATACACTAAAACTAACAAACACACTCTGAAAACTAACTCACAATACACTAAAACTAGCAAATACACTCTGAAAACTAACTCATAATACACTAAACTAACAAACACACTCTGAGAACTAACTCATAATACACTAAAACTAGCAAATACACTCTGAAAACTAACTCATAATACACTAAACTAACAAACACACTCTGAGAACTAACTCATAATACACTAAAACTAGCAAACACACTCTGAAAACTAATTCATAATACACTAAAACTAGCAAACACACTCTGAAAACTAACTCATAATACACTAAACTAACAAACACACTCTGAAAACTAACTCATAATACACTAAAACTAACAAACACACTCTGAAAACTAACTCATAATACACTAAACTAACAAACACACTGAAAACTAACTCATAATACACTAAAACTAACAAACACACTCTGAAAACTAACTCATAATACACTAAACTAACAAACACACTCTGAAAACTAACTCATAATACACTAATACTAGCAAACACACTCTGAAAACTAACTCATAATACACTAAAACTAACAAACACACTCTGAAAACTAACTCATAATACACTAAAACTAGCAAACACACTGAAAACTAACTCATAATACACTAATACTAGCAAATACACTCTGAAAACTAACTCATAATACACTAATACTAGCAAACACACTCTGAAAACTGACTCATAATACACTAAACTAACAAACACACTCTGAAAACTAACTCATAATACACTAAAACTAACAAACACACTCTGAAAACTAACTCATAATACACTAAAACTAGCAAACACACTGAAAACTAACTCATAATACACTAATACTAGCAAATACACTCTGAAAACTAACTCATAATACACTAATACTAGCAAATATACTCTGAAAACTAACTCATAATACACTAATACTAGCAAACACACTCTGAAAACTAACTCATAATACACTGAACTAACAAACACACTCTGAAAACTAACTCAAACTAAACTAAACTAAACTAAACTAAACTAAAACTCCAACTCACTCACAGCTAAAGTATTCTCCGTCTCTTTTATCCTGTCTACACAAACGTATATTTTCTGTCCCCCCCCCCTCCGAGTCTACCAGTTTCCGTTGTCCTGCAGAAACAAAGCTCAGGGTCAGAGAGGGTCAGGCCTACTGGTGACATCTGCTAATTGTCCTGTTGGGCTGGCCTCTCTTCTGCTTTCTATACCAGTCTCTCCGTAGGTGTCTGTAGCTGCTAGCACGCCGGCAGCTGCCACCTTTATGACTTACTGCCTCCACAGGATCATTTACTCCGAAGCCCCCCAGGGACCCTCCTTTACTACATGAGGCCTCTCTGGGTGTTAGCAAACTATAACCGATAATGTGGATTTAAAGATGCGTCTGTTACCTGAATTGTAAAGTTAATGAAGCAATTGGAGGCCGATAGAAGCGTGGAGGGCAGCCAGTTCAACATAAACACATGTTAAGAGCAACAAGTCAAAGGCTGCATTTACTCAAAGAGAGCTAACAGCCTTGGATGATATTTTTTTAAAAAGCAGCTAAAGACTCGTCTTTTCAGTCAGGCGTTGGATTAGTCACACTGCTGGCTGTATTATTACTGTGTATTCCTATAACAACTTTATTTGTATAGCACCTTTGAAAACAAAGTGCTTTGACTGAGCTGAGGCAGTGATGGAAAGTACAAGTACAATTTGGGGTACTTCACTTGAGTATTTGCATTTTATGCTACCTTTACAACATTTTAGAGCAGGGGTCCTCAATGTTTTTTAAGCCAAGGACCCCTTAACTGAAAGAGAGAGAGCAGGGACCCCCTACTACGTATATTGTATAAAATAAAGCTGCATATTAAACTGGGCCTACAGTAACGTGTAGGGCGGCCTAAAGCATTTATATATACCCTTTTTTGCGTAGAATAGTAAGCTATTAAAATAGCCTAATAATTGTTGGCATGATTTTATAAATAATATTAAAACATACATGTGGAACAGTGAATCCTTTAGATGAACTGTATCTGTGGGTGGCTACCTTAGGCCTGTAAGTCTATCATCAGTGGGGAGTTATATTACAGATATTTCATTTGTATTGTCACTAAGCAGAGTATGAGTACAGAGCTAATGAAATGCAGTTAGCATCTAACCAGAGTGCAAGTATATAGCGATATACAGTATATATATATATATATATATATATATATATACAGTACTGGGCAAACGTTTCAGGCAGGTATGAAAAAATGCTGTAAACTAAGAATGCTTTCATCGATTAACAAAATGCAGTGAATGAAGAGAAGAGAAATCTAAATCTAATCAATATTTGGTGTGACCACCCTTTGCCTTCGAGACAGCATCACTTCTTCTAGATACACTTGCACACAGTGTTTGAAGGAAGTCGGCTGGTAGGTTGTTCCGAACATCTTGGAGAACTAACCACAGATCTTCTGTGGATGTAGACTTCCTCTAATCCTTCTGTCTCTTCATGTGATCCCAGACACACTCGATGATGCTGAGATCAGAGCTCTGTGGGGGGGGGGGGCCATGCCATCACTTCCAGGACTTCTTGTTCTTCTTTACACTGAAGATAGATCTTAATGACCGTGGCTGTATGTTTGGGGTCAGAATACATTTGGGGCCAATCATAAGCCTCCCTGATGGTATTGCATGATGGATACGTATCTGCCTGTATTTCTCAGCATTGAGGACACCATTAATTCTGACCAAATCTCCAACTACATTTGCAGAAATGCAGCCCCAAACGTGCAAGGAACCTCCACCGTGCTTCACTGTTGCCTGCAGACACTCATTATTGTACCGCTGTCCAGCCCTTCGGCGAACAACCCGCCTTCTGCTACAGCCAAATATTTCAAATATTTACTCATCAGTCCAGAGCGCCTGCTGCCATTTTTCTGCACCCCAGTTCCTATGTTTTTGTGCATATTTGAGTCGCTTGGCCTTGTTTCTATGTCGGAGGTATGGCTTTATGGCTGCAACTCTACCATGAAGACCACTTCTGGCCAGTAGATGGGTGAACCTGGGTCCCACTGGTTTCTGCCAGTTCTGAGCGGATGGCACTGCTGGACATCTTCCGATTTCGAAGAGAAATAAGCTTGATGTGTTTTTCATCTGCTGCACTAAGTTTCCTTGGCCGACCACTGCGTCTACGATCCTCAACGTTGCCCGTTTCTTTGTGCTTTTTCAAAAGAGCTTGAACAGCACATCTTGAAACACCAGTCTGCTTTGAAATATGTGTCTGGGAGAGACCTTGCTGATGCAGTAGAACTACCTTTATACTATAACTGGTTGATCATACACCTGACTACAATCCTGCAAAATCCCTGACTTTTTGCAAGTACCTATAAGAATTGATGCTGGTTTGAAGGCAAAGGGTAGTAACACCAAATATTGATGTGATTTAGATTTTTATTTTGTTCGCTCACTTTGCATTTTGCAAATTGATAAAAATAAACAATCATTATTTATATGTTTGAAAGCATTCTTAGTTTACAGCATTTTTTCACACCTGCCTAAGACTTTTGCACGGTACTGTATATTTACAGAAAGTGCTGCTAACACTGCTGTTTCTGCAATATGAGCCATCACTGGACAATATTCTGCACTATGCATATTTATTTACTCTTTGTTACCTCCAACTGTGCAATATGTCATTTCTATTCATCTGTCTGTTTATATAAGGGTGTTCATTGTGTAAATATGTTTGTTTTATTACTATTATTATTATAACTAATTCCATTTTTTTCTATTTCTTATACTTTATGTATATTTTTTCTCCTATGTCTACGTAATGTGTTAATTGTGTCATTCTGATGTGTGTAAAAACAATTCTTTTGAGCTGCTGTAGCACAGGAATTTCCCCAGTGTGGGATTAATAAAGTCTATCTTATCTTATCTCTTATCTTATCTTATCTCTTATCTTATCTCTTATCTTAAGTATTGCAGCTCTAACTTACAACATGTACAAAAGTACAGTATCAGTGAGTATATTAACATGTAGACAGTAGGGATTGCAAATGTGAGGTACGTACAGTATGAACGTCAACAAATGTACAAAAACCAACAGGATATTTTTTATATTTTGTGTTGCACTCTGCAGAGCTCCAATAAGTTAAATACCTAAAAAAAACAAATCAAAAATGAACTGTTTAATTTCATGAAAACTTTGAGAAATCCAAACAAGCCTTGAATGTTTATGAAAACTTGTACTTTTGAAGTTCCTGACCTCCGTTTTATTTCTTCTACCTGTTTTTTGTTTGTTGTTTTTGTACTTAAGGTGTAGCCTATAAGGTATTTAATTTAATTACATACAGTTCTTTGGTTTATATTTGTCTTTTTGTACATATCTAAATGATGCACTTCCCTCTACATGTTTGTACACCCCACACAAACCATACAGACTCTTCTTTTCCTTCTGAATATGTAGGTCTATGTATGTATGTGTTTCTGTATTTATTCTTTTTTTATTTCTTTTATTCTTTTATTTTATATTATTGTGTTTATGTATGCACCAAAGCAAATTCCTAGTATGAAAATAATGTACAAGTCCGTTTTGGTTGTACCCATAAAGTTATGAACAAAAAAGAAAGAGAAAACAAGTGATCAGATGGCTCTGTAAAGTTGTTAGTGGGCTTCTAATTAAACCCAAGTGCTTTGTGCTTTTTGGGGATGTTGCACTCAACGCGGGACAAACGTCTCAATGCGAGCTGGGCCACAACGCGAGAGAGAGAGAAAAGGCTCAAACTGGCCCTTTGATGAGTCCATCAATTAACATCACAAGCCGCGTTCACGTGTCCGAGCACCGTAAAATCTCACATTTGCAAATAATGACAAGACACACCACAATGAGGAACACGGAGGGAGAGAAAGAAGGCACGTTTTAAACAGATGCCCGGTAATAAATAACAGGGTGAGTGCACCTCCAGCTGAGAGCGCGTCATTTACATTATCAAGTGCCCGCGCGGGGGGGGGGGCTGCGCGGGGCCGAAGCGTGTCGGCGCACACAGAGGCTCCTATTGCTTCATTTGGGTAAGTTTTTTTGAATGAAATGTAAATGTGAAAGAGCCCCTTGCTGCGTGTGCAAAAGGCCGAATGGGACTATATATATAGACCCCCGGATCAGATCAGGCTGTCACGCGCTCTGCCTCCACGTGCGTCCTGATCCACATCCATATACACAGAGAGAGAGAGATGCAGCCAGTCGCAGCCAAAGGTCCGCTCAGCCACAGGACGCCTTTTTCTGTGGAGGATATTTTGGATCCAACAAAGTTCACAAGGAGAGGAACCTGTGGTCGAGATGCAGCGACAGGTGAGCATTACGAGGGGACTCTGCAGGCGAAAACACGGTTTCAATTTGAATTCCATGACGACGTCTTCGTTTGGACTTTTTTTTGGGGGGGAACATCCATATCATGGTTTGAGAAGTAGGGGGGACACAAAGCAGGGGGTCTGGGGGTCCTCTGCCAGAAAAATGTTTTCGATTTAAATCCCATTTCATGCATTTCTACGTACGTTTATAGGGACTATGGTGATGCAGAATCCAGGAAATAATGAAGATGACCATAATGAAATTATGCCAGAAAGAATAGTACTAAAGAAAAAGATGTCTTACTTTCTTTATTGCTTAAAATAGTGGCCAATCCCCGAGACTTATATATATACTATATATTATAATAAAATAATATCAAACTACTTTGAAAGTGGGGGACACTGTGGAAATTGCGCCCTACTTTAGATCCATAGGTGTATTTTTTTTACTTTGTCTATTTGTGATTTCTCTTAAATGAACCACAAGTTAGCTTTAGAGAATGCCTCATTTGCATATTTAAACACACATTTCAGAAAACTTGTAATTCAAAAAAGAATGGTCTTAATATTATCATCAAGGGAGGTTTAATGCTGATATCTATTAGTTAAAATGTCAAAAACATAACGCACGTAAATGCATCTTCTTTCAGACTGTGAGGATGTTTCTGCATCGAGTACTTTTACTTTTAATACTTTAAGTGCATTGTTCTGATGATACTCACAAACTCTGACTTAAGTAACATTTTCAGTGCAGAACTTTTACTTGCAACAGAGTATTTTACAGGTTTTTTTTGGTAATTCAAATTACGATTTGCAGATATGACAAACAGCAGCTCATATGGTGCAGCTTACAGAAGACAAATAAGACGAGAAGGTCAGATAGTGAAATAACATTTCAGTCAAAGCATAAGTTATCCTGGTCACAAGGAATGTGAAAAATGAAAGATGTACCAGCTGAGCAGACAAAAAGTACAGCAGTATTAGTTAAATAAAACGATCAAACAAAATATCAGTAAATTCAATAAATATGGCATAAAACATCAGGTTACAATCTCATGATCAGGCTACTAGTTAGAAGTCAGGTGGACCATATAAAGTAGTCCCAGATCCCCAGTGTCCCAGGCTCTTTACCCCTCATCCTAGCCAGCATAACCTCATATGATGCTGTCTCACCCATGAGGAGTTTCCACTCCTGCGTTGTTGGGTTTATGGGTGATTTCAAGTGTCTCAATATAATTCTGGCAGCCGAGGCTATTCCAACCATCAGAACTGAATATGAGCTTTTTGTCAGGGTTGGCGTTTCTGTTTTATCTCCCAAAAGGCATAGTCTTGGAGATACTGTATTTTTACAGTGTTGTAGTATTTTTACTGAAGTAAAGGATTTTAAATATTTCCTCCATCCGTGCTTTCAGGTGCTTCTACTGGCAGAGATGAACCCAGAGAGCAGCAGCAGCAGCAGCAGCAGCATCCTGCGGCCGACGGCAGCGGCAGCCCGGAGGCAAAGAGCCGACGGATCCGCACGGCGTTCAGCCTGGAGCAGCTGCAGATCCTGGAGCGCAGCTTCCGCCGGTGCCACTACCTGTCCGTGCTGGAGCGGCACACCATCGCCTCTGCCCTGCGCCTCTCCGAGACTCAGGTCAAGATCTGGTTCCAGAACAGACGCACCAAGTGGAAGAAGGAGCGCGTGCAGCGGGGGAAGGAGGCGGAGGAGGAGGAGGAAGCCAGTTTCATATCCTCGCATCCTCTGACCTACGGGCCGCTTTACTGCCAGCAGCGCGCTCCGCTGCAGCTGTTTGCACCGCTGCCGCTGCTGCCCTATCATCACTATTACACATGATGGGTGACTCAGCACATTATGGACCAACCTGCAGCATCTCCAGTACAGGGCATCACAAAAAACAACTTTGATACCAGTGCCGTTACAGTGACTTTGATAGGGGGGGGTTTGAGATTAGGGTTCAAAATTAACTTTTTTGTCCAGCAGCCAAATGGCTAGTGAATGTTCAAATTCTACCAGCCACTCAACATATTACCCTTGTTTTTTTGGCAGCCACTTGCATATTTTACCAGCATTTGTCAGGTAGATGGTGCTAATTTTGAACCCTGGTTGAGATCTCCACTTTTGAGCAAAATTGAAATTTTGAGTCTATCAAACACTTCATTTCCTGCATTCTGGTGATTTTTGATGCAACGATGTGTGCCTTTTCTGCATCAAGTTATGGTGCAAATGTCTTTATTTATGTAAATGAAATTATAATGTTTTTTGAGGGGGTTGCACTGACCAGTTTGGATTATTGGGGGGGGGGGGTTGTAATGTCTCCCCGGTGCTTCAGCCCTGAATGTTTTCTCAAAAGCCCCGAATCTTTTAGGGTTTTTAAATTAGCTTGAACAACTTTGTGTCATTTCCCCCCCTCAGTCTCTCGGACTGGACCGGCAAATCAACAGAGCCATGTGCTCGGCTTTCAGAATGAGAAAGACAGTTGGAGAACAACAAGATGCAAGATAGGATGTAAACAAAGAGACAAAAACTAGGAAAAAACAATATGGACTGTAACCACTATCCTAACTATCATGTTTTCCCCAAACGATGTTCAGAGTTTTAGGCATTTTATCATCAAATGGCTTGAAAACAAATGCATGTCTCTGCGGTAAACGGGGCCCCCTCTAGGTTTGGGCTGAGCCCCGAGTGTTTGCAACATCTGGCTCTGCCCCTGTTACACATTTACACACACATATGCACACTAAATTTTTTATTTTTCAGCTCCTTTACAATGATATGACATAAACCGTAGTCAAGCCTCTCTAAATACAACAACACACACACAAGCCTCGTCAGGGGCGTAGCACAAAACTCTGGGTCCTGTAGAAAGGTATTTTCTATGGGCCCCTCCCCACAGCTGTTCATTCTAGCATCTTTTTGGGCCCTCCTTACATGAGGGCCCTGGGTACTCAGTCCCCCCTTCCCCCCCCAGTCCAACGCTCCTGAGCCTCGCCTCTGTGTAACATAAAGTTTTCATGCGTGTCTCTACGACGTGTAACGTTAGACAGCCAATCACAAACTTTATTAGATCTTGGTAGAAGCACGCTGCATGCTGATTGGCTCAGTGATTGAATGACGAGGCATGTTTTAGTACTCTTTACTAAGAAGACAATTCGGTCGTTGACTTAAAAGCATCGAAGTTCGGTACCCAGCCCTAATCTCCAGGGGAAAGTTTCGGCAAAATATGGCACTATTATGATTATTCCAGAGAGCTGTTAAAGTGCCAAACACGACCGAGTTTAGAGATGTTAAATATGTTCTAATGTATTTATGCTATAACTTATTTTCATAAACATTTTTTATTGAAGTTGTTCTTGTTTGTTGCTTATTTCTTGACGTATATATTTTGACTTATTGATTCTCACAGAGTGCCAGAAAAAGAATCAAAGATAAAGTTGACTGTTTTTAAATCAAAATAACTTGTTGGAACAAATGCAATCACGTGCATTGATCTCCAAAGAAACTACGATGGATTAAATACATTTTATTTATTTTTTATATATATATTCCTAAACTGTGATTTTTTAAATATTGTCTCAGGGTATGTTGTGCAGTTATAATTAAAGGTTAGGACCTTAATTTAATAACACATTTTTATGAAAATCAATCCAACAGTTGTTTAGATATTTCTGTATTGACCAACAGACCGACGTGAAGCTACATCGCTGTCACGGCTACAAAATATTGAATTATTACATGAAGGCACGGGGAACAATGTGTTTATCTTCTGAAACAACTTCTCTAATGTATATGTTGGTTTCCACTGAAAAATCTAAACAAGTAAGAGTTGTGAAAAATAAAACTCCTTCAACCCTTTTCAATTGGCCTCAGATCAGTTTATGTATGTGTGTGTGTGTGTGTGTGTGTGTGTGTGTGTGTGTGTGTGTGTGTGTGTGTGTGTGTGTGTGTGTGTGTGTGTGTGTGTGTGTGTGTGTGTGTGTGTGTGTGTGTGTGTGTGTGTGTGTGTGTGGGTTAAACTTAATTCTGTACGAAAAGTATTTCAAAGACACACAAAAGAAGTACTTTCTGTTTTAGTGTTTTTTCTTTTTAAAGAGACACACACACAAAACACTCACACACACACACAAAACACACACACTAACAAAAACACACTAACACACACTAACAAAAACACACTAACACACACACACACACACACACACAAATTCAGAGATTCCTTCACTTCATAAATACATCTTCAAATATCCAGTAATAGATCTTTAAGAAGATGAAACCACTTTCATCTCAATCAGGTATTAGAAACAGATGGAGACACACACACACACACACACACACACACACACACACACACACACACACACACACACACACACACACGTCTGAAAAAGGAAAATTAGGAGCGTGAGCAGGGAAATGAGCCAACATCTAAATGGAAACAAAGTGAATGTTTTCCATGAACTCTGCGTGATAACAGACTAAACGTGAGGTACAGCCAAATGCTTTTCTGTCCTTCTCTGCAGAAATTAAGATCCTAAAACTAGAGGTGGAATATAACTAAGTACATTTACTCAAGTTCTGTACTGAAGTTGGCTACACATTCAAGGTACTGAATGTTTCCATGTTCTGCTACTTTTTATTTGCACTGCACTACAACCAGTGAAAACCTCGTATCTCCAGATGTGGTGATGTTGTATGTTTGTGATAAACTGAAGGATGAAATGTTCCTTTACGCATTGAGAACATTTTTCTCTTTCTTAAAGCTAAATAAAGTCTTTGAAAAGCTGCACAAATCAGCTGGAAAAATGCATCGTCATAAAGCTGAAAACAGGGCTGTTTTTCTGACACCAAAGTTTTCAAACTTTTTAGAGATATACGTGGTTTTAAATACTTTGTCCACTGCAGCATAAAAGTAAAAGTAAAGTGAAAATAATTGCACAATGTCTCGAAGGTATTTGAGCAGATGTCATAGGCCTCCAGATGAAACAGCTCCAGATGTTGTGCTTCATGGCCATGAGTCATCACTCGGTCCCGCGGTCAGCAACAAGTATTCTTCTTCATCCCTTTTGAATTGAGCCATGAATGACATGATGCTCGTCAATTTACTAAATCATTTTGAGAGTCAAGAAAGTCTCAGTTTGTTGTAAAACTATTAAAATATAACACTACGAACAATATGTAATTAGAAAGACTACTCACCCAAAAGTGGCACGCACAAACTAACACACGCACGCGCACACACACACACACACACACACACACACACACATACACACACACACACACACACACACACACACACACACACACACACACACACACACACACACACACACACACACACACACACACTTTGAAATACTTTTCGTACATAAGTTTAACACACACACACAGTCAAGAAAGTCTCAGTTTGTTGTAAAACTACTAAAATGAAACACATCAGGTGAGATAACGGTACATGTTGTGGAACTGAGTTAAGCTAGCTAGCTAGTGAGCTAGGTGTCTTATATAGTGCGAGACGAGAAATGTATTTCATTTTTTATTATTTAATATAGATTATATACACTTTATTAATTTTGTAGGAATCCGCTGTTTAGAGTGGTTTGTTAGTCTCTAACGTTAGCTGAACTGAAACCTCTGTCTCTGTGTTGGCATTCTAACCTCCGGCTGATTTGTGAGGACTCTGGTTAACTGCTCCTCAGATCTCTGCAGGGTAAATCCAGACAGCTAGCTAGACTATCTGTCCAATCAGAGGTTTCTGTTGCACGACTAAAACTACTTTTGAACGTACACATGTTCCACCAAAACAAGTTCCTTCCTGATGATATTTTGCAGAGGCACCGTGGCTCCGTCCGGCACTTAGCGCCACCCAAGACGATTGTGATTGGTTTAAAGAAATGCCAATAAACCAGAGCACGTTTATTCTCCCATCCTGGAACGCTGTGTGGACTAGCCAGACCTTCCTACGCAGCGCTGTGGAGGAGGGTCTGGCGATGTGAGATAAAACAAACTGAGAAAAAGAGCGCCTTTAATCTCTTCTGAATTGAACTAGTCTTGTTTTAAACTATATCTCTTGAGAGTTTAGAAGAGGAGGATGTTTCCATTCAGAAGTAGTGTGAAACTTGTTTTTAATTTAATCATTTGATTAAAACCACATCTACTGCACGCTGGTTGAGTCATTCTACAAACAACTGCAAACCAGAGTCAACTGTCTTTCTTCAACGTTTCTTCTTTCTTTCTTCTCTTCTCTCCCTGTTAGGAATGTCACATGTGGCGGATGCTCCTCCCCTCTGCTTAGACATGGGTGAGGGGAAAAAAAAAGGGGGTGAAGGGCCAAGAGGGAGAGATGTGACAGAGGAACATGTGGGAGAAGAGGAGGAGGAGGAGGAGGAGGAAGAATAGGAAGAGGGAGGTGTGTTGCTCCGCTGCTGCTGCTGCTTCTGGAGAAAATCCACTCCAGACAGACACACTTCCTCCTCTCCAGCACGGCCAGCTTTAAAAACTTGCAGCCCACAACATTTTCTCTCTCTCTCTCCACGCTGACTCGCCATCAGAGGGGAGGAAGCTCTCCAGACGTCCACAAGCTCATCCTTTTGTTCTCTGCATCCCTTTTGATGTCTTCTGAGACTTCCTAAAGGACCTTTAAGAGAAAACAGAATCTGTGCATCTGCAGGTCAGATCTTGGTTACTGTGCGTCCAAAAGTTTGTTGGACTTTCAGTTTTTTTTTTGTTTGTTTTTTTCTTGGAGTGCGTCTGCTCTGTATCGTCCCAGACGTCAGTGTGTTGTGTTTTCCACTGGAGAAAATGAGGGCCGAGGTGCTGGTCGTCTGGGCGGCGTTGACCCTGTGCTGCGCTCCGGTCGCTGCTGGAGAAGATGTGGAGGAGGAGAACAAACTCTCCGGAGACCGGGTCCAGGTGAGAGAAACCCGAGGACTGTTCGAGCCCAGGAGGCAGACGGAGGAAGGGGGTGTTGAAATGTCAGACGAGCCGGCTGAAGTGGCGCCAGAGGAAAGCACAAAACCAAAGAAAAAGAAAACGCCTGAGGAAATTGAGGCAGGTAAGAAGCAGCTGTAACACAGACGCAGGTCTACTGTTCAGATGGTGCTAATCTGCGATTTGATTTAGGGCTTGGAAAATATCTGATGTTGTTGAATATCACATTAACAATATTAGTTGAACATTGAGATAAAAAGATAAAAGATAAAAGACTAGCCTGGTCCTACTAGACTCTAGCCTGGTCCTACTAGACTCTAGCCTGGTCCTACTAGACTCTAGCCTGGTCCTACCAGACTCTAGCCTGGTCCTACCAGACTCTAGCCTGGTCCTACTAGACTCTAGCCTGGTCCTACTAGACTCTAGCCTGGTCCTACTAGACTCTAGCCTGGTCCTACCAGACTCTAGCCTGGTCCTACTAGACTCTAGCCTGGTCCTACCAGACTCTAGCCTGGTCCTACCAGACTGTAACCTGGTCCTACCAGACTCTGGTCCAGACTAGCCTGGTCCAACCAGACTCTGGTCCATTTCATTAGTCCAGAGAGTCTGGCCACTCTCCATTAACAAGTGTTAACTTCCTTGAAGGCGGGGACTCTGTTGAAGTTTAAAACTATTGGATCTGCCCAGAGCCGCTCTGGATCTGCCGTAACCAATCGCTAACGTTTGGTCGTGATGTCGGCTTAGCATCGCTAGCGTTAGCCTTAGCCAACTCCTTCACCGCTAACGGAGCGAGCTGGAAAATCTAACTGTTTCTGAACCCCGTGGGGAGGAGGACCACGACATCACGGCCCCCAACAAAACTCAGCAAAGATTGTTCTTGCTCGGGCTTTAACTTCTGGATATTCGGCAGCGTTGCCACAACGCATCTTTCTCCACCTATGGAACTACAACTCAAACTAGCGCACAACCTCAACGTCATCGTTCTCAGCCCCTCCCTCTGTTCGCTGATTGGACCGCCAAATATTTGGCCGGAGAAAACCCAAGAACATACTGCAAACCCAGACGACGTACTGAAGGAAAATGAAAATTGAGCGGAAGTACGTAGGAGGCTAATAAAAGACAGAACAAAAAAATTCCTGATAGTTAGATTTTTAAAGTGCAGTTTTCTGCTGATATTATCTTTCAACTAACACAAAAGATCTGTGAGTGCCTTTCACGATGTGTTTATTGCGCCAGTTGATGATAAAGAAACGATATATTGTGCAGCCCTGGCGTCTAAGGCAGGGGTCAGCCACCTTTACTGCCAAAAGAGTTACAATTGTTAGCCATAGTAAAGTTAAAGATATGTCTGGAGCTGCAAAACATACTTGAGCCTTTTAATTAAGGTAACAGCCTATTAAGTCTAAATTAGCTTATCAACATAAATTATAGGTGTAATTGAGGTTATGTTTGTTGCTATTTAAATGTTTGTCTTTGAAGGTATTTGCAATTGCAATTTGCAGTTTTCTTTTTGAAGTCTGTGCCAGAGATGCTCTCAAGTCTCTGAGCTAGAGTCCAAGTCACGTCTCAAGTCTCTGAGCTAGAGTCCAAGTCACGTCTTGAGTATTTGTGCTAGTCCAAGTCACATCTCAAGTCTCTGAGCTAGAGTCCAAGTCACGTCTTGAGTATTTGAGCTAGAGTCCAAGTCACGTCTCTGAGCTAGAGTTCAAGTTACGTCTCTGAGCTAGAGTCCAAGTCACGTCTCAAGTCTCTGAGCTAGAGTCCAAGTCACGTCTTGAGTATTTGTGCTAGTCCAAGTCACATCTCAAGTCTCTGAGCTAGAGTCCAAGTCACATCTCAAGTCTCTGAGCTAGAGTCCAAGTCACATCTCAAGTCTCTGAGCTAGAGTCCAAGTCACGTCTCAAGTCTCTGAGCTAGAGTCCAAGTCACGTCTTGAGTATTTGTGCTAGTCCAAGTCACATCTCAAGTCTCTGAGCTAGAGTCCAAGTCACATCTCAAGTCTCTGAGCTAGAGTCCAAGTCACGTCTCTGAGCTAGAGTCCAAGTCACGTCTCTGAGCTAGAGTCCAAGTCACGTCTCAAGTCTCTGAGCTAGAGTCCAAGTCACATCTCAAGTCTCTGAGCTAGAGTCCAAGTCACATCTCAAGTCTCTGAGCTAGAGTCCAAGTCACGTCTCAAGTCTTTGAGCTAGACTCTTTAGACCTACAACAATGCTAAATGAAAACTGAAAGGTTTCAAAAGTAACCATTATTCATTTACGTAAAAAAAAAAAATGTATGTAGAATTTTACGCAAAGCCACAGGGAGAAACTGGAGAGGGGCTAATGAGCCGGAGGTTGCAGACCCCCTGGTCTAAGGGCATACGTGTGCAGAGTTTTCTTGACCTCTCCTGGCATCTGCTCTGCTCTGAGCTTGCAGCCACAGCTTGTGGCCAAGAATCTGATGATACACAGACAGGAAAGGCTGCAATCAATCTTTGAGGCAGGAAAACATTTGGTTTATCAAGTGCTCCAGCTTTCTCTCTGAACTCACAGATTTATTTTGTCTCAGACAGTTTGCTTGCCTCCATATGGTCACAGAAGCTGTGTGTGTGTGTGTGTGTGTGTGTTTACCGCATGAGTTGCATTTCAGAAACCAGATTCAATTTTCTCAGTGATTCAGAGATGACAAGGCAGAAACTCGCAGTGGGTCCAGCTGGTGGTCTGACATTTTCTCGGCAGCCTGACTGCGGACATGATCTCTGCCAGGAATACAGGTCGTGCGTTAAAGTTTTAGTGGCTTGTTTTGTCCGGCACAATGATGATGAGAGAATGAGCTTTTTACAGCGAGAGAGACGCCCGTGTGCCTCAATTATGTCTCCCAAGAAAGACACATCTGTGAAAAATACAGAGTGTGAGCAACAGCAGAAATATTTCCACTATGATTTTTCCAGAAGTGAGCAGACTTGATTTACGAGAGCGCCAGCTTTCAGTAGCATTGATCAATGGCACTGATGTTCTGAATGTTAACTTTCCGCTGCATGCAGCAAAACCTCAAGCAGCCAACACATTTCATGTGTGGCTGATTTAAATTACATTAAAGGCCATAATTAACTAAACCTGAGAACCAAAACAAGGATTTTTTTCACTTCTTTCCTGCTTTGTTTATCCAGGGAAGGCTTTGCTGAGTGTGGATTTTTTACAGGATTTTTACAGTCTGTCAAGGCATGAATGCAGTTATATTCTGCTTGCATTGATAACATTTGTAAGGTTTAGAAGTGGAGTTAATTCATATTTGAAAGTTGTAAGGCTCAGAATTTAATATAATTTATATTTGAGATAATTTACTAGAAATGTATTTACGTTTAGTCAGTTAATCATTTATATATTTTTATTACACAGTTAGTTACATATTTTACATGTTTACATATTTAACACAGTCAGTCAGTTCTGTTGAATCTGCTTCTCTGATTACCTCACGTTTACCTCAGTCTAAGTTCTCGCTTCTGATTGGTTAGTTCAGTCACGTGGAAGGTCGGGACAAGGAAGTGCTGTTGTGAGTGGTGTTCGGTCTATGTCAATGTGTTCAGTAAAGTACCGCTTGAGAAAGTCATCCGTCTCCATCCTGCTGTTTATTATTATAAAGAGTGATCCACCACCACATATCGAACCCTCACGTTACACATTTATTGTATCCATGGGCAGAAAAGGTGTTATCGGGCCCCTAACCCCCCCCCCCCACACACACACACACACACACACACACACACATACACACAAACTAAAGTTCCCATTAAGCAGTGTTGTAGTCGAGTCACTGACTGTCGAGTCAGAGTCCAAGTCCGAGTCACTAAAGAAGTTCAAAGTCGAAGTCCGAGGTCCAAGTTTGAGTCATCAAGGTTAAGTATTACTCTTATCTAGTTTGACAGCCAGTCATAGCGTAAAAATAACATAAATAAACTGCTTAAAGCTATAGCGCGTAGCTTCTGTCGCCCCCATGAGGAATTCTAATAATGACAACAACACTGTCGGCACGTCCACATGGTACAAGCCTTCTGTGATCGCGCGAGGTTTCATGAGGTTTTTAAGCTGCTCTGTTATTTGTAAAAGATAGATCGTCTTGTTCGAAAATCAACAAATTACAAGCAAAAAAAACACCTTTTATTCATTGTTTTTGAAGTGGCCTTTTCTCCCGTGTATGTTACCATGACAGACATCATTTTGCAGAAAATAAACCATAATTGTGCCTGAGAAGCTAAAACAGCTTTGAGGCCTGAACACATGTTGTTATGATGTTATTTCTGTGTACTGTCCACACAGGAAGAAAAGGTGACTGACAGTAATGACAAGTGGCTGCCCAGTACAGCGGGGGTGACTCACCCCCGCTGTACTGGGCAGCCACTTGTCAAACACAACACTGCCAACGCATTCGTTGGCAGTGTTGTGTTTAGGGACCGGCGGAACACCAGGAAATACGTCTAGCGGGAGAAAACAAGCCGCCCTCTGTGTCTGCGCTGGAGTCGGATGATGGTTACATAAAACGCTGGACCCTGAAGCTCTTTGAAGATCTCCTCTCTGTAATATTCCTTCTAGTTCAACACGGACGCTTTTAAGTCTTTAAGCCGTTTCTCATCAGACAGTTGAGGAGGTGTAACGGGACACTGAGCTGATTGAAGGTTCTGGGGATCGCCTCCATCCATCCATCCATCCATCCATCCATCCATCCATCCATCCATCCATCCATCCATCCATCCATCCATCCATCCATCCATCCATCCATCCATCCATCCATCCATCCATCCATCCATCCATCCATCCATCCATCCATCCATCCATCCATCCATCCATCCATCCGCTGTTATAAATCTGAATGTCTTGGAAACTAAAGGCTGGATTTGCAGAATATTTACTGTGTGTGCACACACTGTGAAAACATTACGCCTTCACAACATAAAATATAACTTACCACGTTTGAATTTGTTAAACTGTTTAGTTAGTTGGCGAGAGTTCTTAGTTTCCCTCATGCATCACTCTGGACAATCATTAGAGCCCAAACTATATGATATATAGTTTATAGCAGATATATCAGTATCGGCATATATAACAAAAAACCTGCAGTACAGAACATTTCTTACCTTCCGTGTCGGTACTCCTGCCTGCTTCTGCAAACTGGAGGCACGCTGACCGCCGTCTACGGTGGCTAACACACTGACTACGGAGAAGTAGCTCAACCACACTACAAAACATCTGAACCAATCACTTAAAGTACATAGCTGTAACAGGAGGAAGGGCTCTGTTAAAAAAAAAAATACTACTACCAACAATTCTAAAGCTGAGTAATTCACATGTTGTATCTTGTTGGTTTAATGTAATGTCTCTTTTAATAAGAAACGTTGAGTTGTTGTAATTCAATTCACTTGATTTTACAGTGCAACTAGAAAGCAGGATTCGTGCATCCGCCCCGTGATTCCAACATTTAATAGGTTTTTCCTTGACTCGTGCTTCATCCTTCTACCAAGTTCGGTTGAAATCGGGTCAGTAGTTTTTTCCGTAATCCAGCCGACATACCGAGCCAAAAACATAACCTTCTTGGCAAAACGTGACCATGTGACCTTTCCTCTCGCTCTGCCATCAGATCAAACGCTTTTCTACTCTTATGTAACTATTCTGTCATGTTCTCTGTACAGTATTCAACACATTCTCATGAACAGGTTTGTATGATATCCTACGAAATTAGAGAGGGTGACGGCCGGTCACATGACAGTTAAGGT
>CM042442.1:30480874-30568374 GCA_023631565.1 Gymnocephalus cernua | reverse complement strand
TAGTGTCTTTTTGTTTGTATGAAGGCTATATGATATTTTTTACCTTAAAATGTTATAATATTTCAGTATGTGCTGGGTTCTTCACAGGTGAGGTGCCTGGTGGACGGGATAACAAAATAACCACGACTACTGAGGTCATCATGTACATACCAGGTACCCCTCTGTCATACAATCTGTGTCCAGGTCTTTCTTGGTTATATACGGCCAAGGGTTTTATATACTCTTTATACTTTTTTTTTTACTGCATAGAGGATTTTTTGGGGGCATTAGTATTGAATTGAGACAGATTTATAACCGGTTAACAACTTCTCATAGTCGCGCTAACACAACTTGCATGCAACATTTTATTTTTCTGGGTCATGATTTAAAATTGAAAGTTGTTCGACACGTTTGTCCCTTTTTTTTTTCCACGTTTTTTGTCACTTTTCCCGAAGTTTGAGAAGCTTTTCCCGACGTTTTTTTGTCACTTTTTTCCAAGATATTTGCCACTTTTTCAAACCTTTTTTTGGACGTTTTTTTTATGCCACGTTTTTGAAGCTTTTTTTTTCGACATTTTTGTCACTTTTTTCACTGTTCCTTTATCAATTTTGATAAAAGTTACTATACTTGCTAAGTTTGTTAACCCTCTGAGGATGAAAGACGCCCCGGCGCATCCAAACGATGTCTGACAAAACTCCTACTGCATAATTTCATTTCATTAATTTACTATTTTAATCACAGATAACCTAAGACTTTGGTAAACTCATTATAAGCACTGAAACAATCAGTTGGTACAACACACACACACACACACACACACACACACACACACACACACACACACACACACACACACACACACACACACACACACACACACACACACACACACACACACACACACACACACACACACACACACACACACACACACACCATAAGTTAAGGTTTGTTTTCAAAAGAGATTTGAGGAATTTCTAAAAGCCAACATCAACGTTATTTAAATTATCTCTTGACACGTCGCTCTAGAAACAACGTGGCGTCACTCTACGGAAAGCTGATCAGTTTGTTCTGAACACTTTGATGTGAAACACACGGGGATCAGTTATATGCAAATACCCTATAAAGGTAAATTTAAGAAGATATATGTGAACATGCCCTCAGACGTCCGAGGGTTAACATGATAAAGACTACTTTTAAGTAACTATTTAATATTTGCCAGAGTTTGCTTGTTTGCTAATTTACATATTTGCTTGTTTATTTATAATTGTCTCCTTTATTGTATTGTCTTTGCACTTGAAGGGGTTACAAGTGTCACTGTTCCCGCACTTTATTTCTTTTTGTCTGTCTGTAATATTGTCCATACACCAAAGGAATAAAGACTCATGTGTCTGCGTCTGTTTCAGAGGAAGCCACCACCGTCCCGTATGTCGGCCCCTGGTATGAAGAGTACGATTACGCCGACTGTACGTCCATCATCCATCATCCATCATCAATATAACTTTGCACCAATAACTAAACGCAGTGGTGTAGCCTAGTCTATGTGATACGCAGGTATACGCAGTATACCCACTAAGAAAGCTCCAGGATTTCCATATACCCACTTAGAAATTCCCAATGGCACGTAACCAGGGTCCAAAATTAACTTTTTTGTCCACCAGCCATGTGACTAGTGAATGTTCAAATTGTACTATAGCCACTCAATACATCACCATTATTTTTTGGCTGGTGAGTGAAGAAAATCTACCAGCCACTTGCATGTTTTACCACCCTGCACGTAACATACTTTCCATTATATTTTAGATATATTTTGAATTGTCATCTGTGTTTTTCTTCTTCACATAGGCTAAATAAAGGGATTTCCACCTTAAATTGGTGCATAAAAGTGTATCAGAATGTAGGAAATGATGCTCAAAACTTCCATGGAGGAGGACATCCAGACCCCCCACTATGATATGCCCCCCCCCCAGTGGAACAGTATATCCACTACAATACATTAGACTACACCACTGAACGTGCTGCACTTCTTGACCGCGGCAGTGAGACGACTTATTCTCTGTTTCATGTCTTCACAGTGGCCGCGAAGAAACAAGAAGAAGAGGAGGAGAGAGCTCGTAAAGAAAAGGCGGAAAAAGGTTTTTCATATTTAAATTGTTCTGGGAATCCTGTGGATAAATCTGACGCTGAAAATAGTCCCCCACAAAGAAGTATTTCCTCCTGTTTGTGTGATAAAAAAAAAAAAAATCAAACAATATTTTTGTGAAGTGTTTTTAAAGATGCACGTCATCAATGGGAACCAATAGGCTTGGAGCTGAGACATGCATCACCAGACTCCATGTAAATAATCAGTACTTTTAGCGTGTATAGAGCCAGACTCCATGTAAATAATCAGGACTTTTAGCGTGTATAGAGCCAGACTCCATGTAAATAATCAGGACTTTTAGCGTGTATACAGCCAGACTCCATGTAAATAATCAGGACTTTTAGCGTGTATAGAGCCAGACTCCATGTAAATAATCAGTACTTTTAGCGTGTATACAGCCAGACTCCATGTAAATAATCAGGACTTTTAGCGTGTATAGAGCCAGACTCCATGTAAATAATCAGTACTTTTAGCGTGTATACAGCCAGACTCCATGTAAATAATCTGTACTTTTAGCGTGTATAGAGCCAGACTCCATGTAAATAATCAGAACTTTTAGCGTGTATAGAGCCAGACTCCATGTAAATAATCAGGACTTTTAGCGTGTATAGAGCCAGACTCCATGTAAATAATCACTACTTTTAGCGTGTATAGAGCCAGACTCCATGTAAATAATCAGGACTTTTAGCGTGTATAGAGCCAGACTCCATGTAAATAATCAGTACTTTTAGCATGTATAGAGCCAGACTCCATGTAAATAATCAGGACTTTTAGCGTGTATAGAGCCAGACTCCATGTAAATAATCAGGACTTTTAGCGTGTATAAAGCCAGACTCCATGTAAATAATCACTACTTTTAGCGTGTATAGAGCCAGACTCCATGTAAATAATCACTACTTTTAGCGTGTATAGAGCCAGACTCCATGTAAATAATCAGGACTTTTAGCATGTATAGAGCCAGACTCCATGTAAATAATCACTACTTTTAGCGTGTATAGAGCCAGACTCCATGTAAATAATCAGGACTTTTAGCGTGTATAGAGCCAGACTCCATGTAAATAATCACTACTTTTAGCGTGTATAGAGCCAGACTCCATGTAAATAATCAGGACTTTTAGCGTGTATAGAGCCAGACTCCATGTAAATAATCAGTACTTTTAGCATGTATAGAGCCAGACTCCATGTAAATGTGTTTTACGACGATAAAAGTAGTGATTATTTACATGGAGTCTGGTGGGTTTGGTGAAAGTGATAAAGTAAAAAGAAAACACTATTTCTATACCACTAACAAGGTTGAAAATAGCACCACACTTCCACGGTAGCATAATGAGGGTCCCGAACGCCGTGTGACCAGTAACCAGTAACATAGCTCAAGCACGCCGTTCGTCGTTCGACTGATCGTGACTGTTTTTCAAGATGGCGCCCGCCTGTATACGTGAAGGTACCAAGGGGGCAAGCTTCTCTCCACAGGGCGAAGCCGCTATGGCGCCATTTTAATGCTACCAAGCCATCACCCCCCGTTAGCATCCCATTGACTGCCATTCATTTTGGCGTCACTTTGACAGCCAATAACTTTACATCTGAAGCGTTTAAAGACTTTATTTGTCCGTCGTTTATTTCTAAAGAAACACGACAATGTATAAAAGGCTCCGTTACCTTGTACCTCACGTTATGGCTCCGTAGCAGACGTTTTTATAAAAATAGACTAACGGTTGCGTCATAACCACGAGACTTACTGTCTCATAGTAGAGGAATTACCGTACAGTACAGGAGAAGCTCGCAGGCAGTTTGGACTTACATCAGCTGTTTAAGTTTAATTGCTAATATTAACTTTGCAGCTGCGCAGTAACGCTCAGCCATCACTGGAAAAGTGCTTCTAATAGACTTCACTGGTCTCCGTCCAGAGCAATGGGATCTGTCGGTCCATTTCTTTAACTGTCTATGGAAGGTACTGTCTTTATAAACTATGTTTTTAATAAACTGTCTGTACACTAACAAAGTTCTCAATGCTTGGTTTTACATGTAGGGACCCTCGTTATGCTGAAGTGTGGTGATATTTTGAGCCTTGTTAGAGGTGTAGAAATAGAGATTTATGTTTACTTTACCCTCTGCCCCGACGACTAGCGGTATAAGCTAATTAGCGGTTTGCGCTAAAACTGGTCACATTCAATTAGCATGAAAACATATCCCAGAGAACGTGTTATTAACCCCTAGGGTCATTTTGCTCTGGATTTGTCCTTTAATACTGGACCAATTTCAAAGATTGTCAGTCACTTAGATACAGAGAGAAAAACCCAGAAGTTCTCCTTTAATGATTGATAAGAAAAAAAACATGACCAGAGAAGATAGAGGTGGGAGAAAGAATGTGGATTGTTATATAAAAGCCCAGAGACCAGCTGGGTGACGTTACGATGATATAACCGCTTGTCAAAAGTCTGACAACATTTAGGTATTTTCTGTGAAATCAGAAGAATAAGTTACTAAACTCAGAAGAAGTGACTAAACTGATCCATGTTTAGGCGGGACACAGATGAGGAATGTACGAGTAAGCACTCTTAAGCACATATGGTAGTATTTTGTGTGGTGGTGGTTGTTGTTGGCTGGAGAGCATGGTCCATGTTAGAGCATGTTTTGACACACATTGTTTTCTCATTACGCTGTTAAAGCCGAGCGGCAGAGGAAGAAGTGGGAGGAGGAGGAGGAGGAGAGACTGAAGCAGATCTCTGTGCCGGTGGAGCCAAAAAGTAAGAGAAAAAGCAAAATCTTACTAAGTATAAAAACTAAATTGTAGCCAAAATATCTAATAACACTTAACTTCAGACACAGTCACCTAACAGGTAATGTTTCCGTGGGATACAGGCACTTGTTTTATAGACGATGCATCAAAATAAATTATTTTTTTGTTAGTTATGAAACAGGACTGATGTGGGTTAACAGATTTAACTCGGTGAAAGTGGAAAATAATATTAATGTACAGTATAATAGTTTATAGCAATTTTAGGAGTGGGGACATTTTTGTCCTCCAAGGTATCAAGAGGGTGTTTTTTGTTGTTGTTTCTTTTTAAATCTGACACTGCCAGGGTTAGAGTTCATCCGTGAAGAGAACACCTCTCCAGAGTGCCAGACGCCATCAAATGTTAACATCTGCCCACTCAAGTTGATTATGACGACGAACTGCAGTCAGAGAGAGAGAGAGAGAGAGAGAGAGAGAGAGAGAAAGAGACAGAGACAGAGAGAGAGAGAGAGACAGAGACAGAGAGAGAGAGAGAGAGAGAGAGAGAGAGACACACAGAGAGAGACACAGAGAGAGAGAGACACAGAGAGAGAGAGACAGAGAGAGAGACACGGAGAGAGAGAGACACAGAGAGAGAGAGACACAGAGAGAGAGAGACACAGAGAGAGAGAGACACAGAGAGAGAGAGACACAGAGAGAGAGAGACACACAGAGAGAGAGACACAGAGAGAGAGAGAGAGAGAGACACAGAGAGAGAGAGAGAGACACACAGAGAGAGAGACACAGAGAGAGAGACAGAGACACAGAGAGAGAGAGAGACACAGAGAGAGAGACAGAGACACAGAGAGAGAGAGAGAGACACACAGAGAGACACAGAGAGAGAGAGACAGAGAGAGACACAGAGAGAGAGAGAGAGACACACAGAGAGACACAGAGAGAGAGACAGAGACACAGAGAGAGAGAGAGAGAGACACACAGAGAGACACAGAGAGAGAGACAGACAGACAGAGAGAGAGGGATGAACCCTAACACCCCCAATACAGTAAAACTGCACATATTAGAGTGGCCTTTTATTGTGGCCAGCCTAAGGCACACCTGCGCAATAATCATGCCGTCTAATCAGCGTCTTGATGTACCACACCTGGGAGGTGGATGGATTTTCTCGGCAAAGGAGAAGTGCTCACTAACACAGATTTAGACAGATTTGTGAACAATATTTGAGAGAAATAAGCCTTTTGTGTACGTAGAAAAAGCCTTAGAGATCTTTGAGTTCAGCTCATGAAAACTGGGAGCAAAAACAAAAGTGTTACGTTTATAATTTACTCAAGTAAAGTAACGACTTAAAGCTATAGAGCATAGTTTCTGTCGCCCCCATGAGGAATTCTAAGTAATGACAACAACACTGTCGGCGCGTCCACATGATACAAGCCTTACGTGATTGCGCCCTCTACGCAGTTGCTAGTAGCCAAGGAGGACACGGAGGATTAAAAAAAAAACATGATGGACTCTTCAGAAGAGGTCATTATCTTCACTTGAGTTTCTCCGCGGGAAAGTCACGGGACATGGCACATTCTGAGTAAAGCTCATTGTGGGACTGGCTCTAGTGGCTGTAATTTTGAACCAAGGCTGAATTTCTGGAAAGAGACTTCAGATACAGTATTAGGGGACCACTAAGGTCTATATAAAAGAGACTTCAGATACAGTATTAGGGGACCACTAAGGTCTATATAAAAGAGACTTCAGATACAGTATTAGGGGACCACTAAGGTCTATATAAAAGAGACTTCAGATACAGTATTAGGGGACCACTAAGGTCTATATAAAAGAGACTTCAGATACAGTATTAGGGGACCACTAAGGCCTATATAAAAGAGACTTCAGATACAGTATTAGGGGACCACTGAGGTCTATATAAAAGAGACTTCAGATACAGTATTAGGGACCACTAAGGTCTATATAAAAGAGACTTCAGATACAGTATTAGGGGACCACTGAGGTCTATATAAAAGAGACTTCAGATACAGTATTAGGGGACCACTAAGGTCTATATAAAAGAGACTTCAGATACAGTATTAGGGGACCACTAAGGTCTATATAAAAGAGACTTCAGATACAGTATTAGGGGACCACTAAGGTCTATATAAAAGAGACTTCAGATACAGTATTAGAGGACCACTAAGGTCTATATAAAAGAGACTTCAGATACAGTATTAGGGGACCACTGAGGTCTATATAAAAGAGACTTCAGATACAGTATTAGGGGACCACTGAGGTCTATATAAAAGAGACTTCAGATACAGTATTAGGGGACCACTGAGGTCTATATAAAAGAGACTTCAGATACAGTATTAGGGGACCACTGAGGTCTATATAAAAGAGACTTCAGATACAGTATTAGGGGACCACTAAGGTCTATATAAAAGAGACTTCAGATACAGTATTAGGGGACCACTAAGGCCTATATAAAAGAGACTTCAGATACAGTATTAGGGGACCACTGAGGTCTATATAAAAGAGACTTCAGATACAGTATTAGGGGACCACTGAGGTCTATATAAAAGAGACTTCAGATACAGTATTAGGGGACCACTAAGGCCTATATAAAAGCACCCATGTCATGGGACCTTTAAAACTTTTTAGAGATACGTGGTTCTCACAGGACAGCGACGCTACAAACATACGATGATCTTATAGAATATGACGCATCGCTGTAGATTCAAACTACCCAACAGTGTATAAAGGAGGTAATGTTTTACTGCGTCTCATTAAAAAAAGAAGAGAATAAAACTTCTGAGACTTGATAACAGCTGCTCTGCTGCTCCCAGGAATGAAGCCAAGGAGTCAGAGTGTCTCTGGCACATTGAGCAGATCCTGTTTGTGTGTTGCGTTCCCTCCCAGAGTGTCCTCCTCTGGGCTTGGAGTCTCACCGGGTGGAGGACGACCAGCTGCTGGCTTCCTCTCAGTCTCACCACGGCTTCACGGCTCAGAGGGGGCGGCTCAACATGCAGGTATGGGCTCAAAAAGTACTACAACAATTAAAGATGGAAAATGGGGTGTGTGGTGGAATTTCCAGAAACACCATGTTGTGGTATGATGAGACAAAAGGGGAAAGCTTAGACAACATCGGGTCATTTATAGGTCACAGGTCAAGGGAACGAGAATATTCCAGTCTCTAACAACCAAGCCTGTTCATGTATAACTATGTTTGTGTCTCTACAGATTCTGGGAGTGTAGGCAGCTGCATGATAAGGGCATGTTTTGTTTCAGGACTTTCTCCTTTTGGAGGATCTGAGGGCCTGCTAGCATACTTCCCAGAGAGAGAGAGAGAGAGAGAGAGAGAGAGAGAGAGAGAGAGAGAGAGAGAGAGAGAGAGAGAGAGAGAGAGAGAGAGAGAGAGAGAGCGAGAGAGGGACTATTACTTCGCAGGGAGTTAAACATACGTCTGGACTCCAGACGTCTGGAGATGATATTGAGGCCCCGACTATAGATGAATTTATTTACAGATACTAGCCTACCTATGGGAGCTGTATTGTTTTTCTTCCCAGTCTATCAGATATGTAGCCTACATCGGGCGCCCGGTTAGCTCAGTTGGTAGAGCGGGCGCCCCATATAAAGAGGTTTACTCCTCGACATAGCGGGCCAGGGTTCAACTCTGACCTGCGGTCCTTTGCTGCATGTCATGTGAAATGAGTTGTGCGGCTCCTTAACGTGGGGGAGTCTGTTCTCAAAGCCATCATCTGTGTACAAGTCTGGATGAAAATAAGCTGTGGCGGGTCGTGTGCAGGGCTCTAAGGATGAGGACGATCTGTACGGCGGAGCGTGGTGCGCCGAGCAAGAAGAGAGAAACCACTGGTTTGAGGTCGATGCCCGCCGAGAGGTGGAGTTCACGGGGGTCATCACTCAGGGAAGGAACTCAGAGCAACTGTGAGTCTGAACTTCACTTCATAAGGTGCATGCAGTGATGTGTTCGCTGTGATTTATTGCTTGTTTATGGACATACGGAAGCTAATTTCTGCCAGAAATGAAAGACAATGTTGGGACTGACATTAAAAAAAGTCAAAATGATGCGATACCATCTATACTTTCCCATGATTTTGTACTTTCTTTAGCTACTAAATGCTCAACAAGTCCTCCAAACAACGATATATGTTTCTTATTCCTACCCTCATATACGACCCGCAGGAGCGTTTCATAAATTAAACCCCTTAGCGGTGGCAGGAAATACGATCTTATGCCTAAACTAGAGAACGTACCGTAATCCAACCCGGTCTCACGGCAGTTCGTGAAATTGTCACGTTATTTTGATGTATTATTTCGTGTACAGGTACACGATTTTCTCGCCACGAAATGGGAATGTGACCATTTCACGAACTGCCATGACACCGGGCTGCAGCCAGCCAGCCTGCTCTGGGGAAACGCCACAGGCGGTAGACGGTGACAACAACGGCCGCCTGGACACGATCCGCGGTCTCTGAGGGACGCAACAACCGGGAAATTAAACGCCACACGCCGGCGACAACAACGGGACGGACCGCCACACGCGGGACGCGATCCCCGGTCTCTCACGAGCTACAACAACGGGATGGTTGTGTTTAGGAAAAGGACGAACGGGGAAAGGAACCGTCACACGCGGGACGCGACCTCGGGTCTCCGGGGTGAAAGTCATGTGTTGTTTGACCCGTCCACGCCCCCCCAACCACCCTCCTTTTTATAATACTACTCACTACCGTAGTCGTGCTATTATCATGAAATATGCTTCCCATTGAAATACATTAGTTTTCAAATTCGTGCTGACCACCACGAAAAAAAATGAGAAAAACGTGTCCCTGTACACGAATCAATAGATTATATAACGTGACAATTGTAATCTTAACTAGTTGTTTTGATGTCTAAACTTAACTGGTCTACGCCCTTGTACATTACGCTACTTTTGTAGTCTTTTGTATACTCATTTCAAGCACCAAAACAAGTGAGCGTACATAGGTATGTTTTCACAAGAAATTTGAGAAATATTTCCACTTTAGGGCCAAATTATCTCTTTACACATTGCTCTGGAACGATTTTGTTCGTCACTAAACAGAAAGCTGAGTTTGTTCTGAACGTTTTGATATGAAACACACGGGGATCAGTTATATGCAAATAACTTAAAATGAGAATCCAAGAAGATATCTAAAAAAATACCCTTAGACCTCGGGGGGTTTAAGGGTTAAAGGCCAAAATGCCCCCCAAAAAAAATCATCTTAAATAGTTCATATTCTTGACATACCGCAGCCTCCATACAGATCAAAGATGGAGCGGTTTCATCTCATTTTCTTCCCAGGGAGGATTTTGTGTCGTCCTACTTTGTGGCCTTCAGTAACGACAGTCGTGACTGGACAACACTGCAAGACGGCTACGCTGAATGGGTGCGTGGAAATCAACAACACGTAACTCATATTTTACAACAGATGGATCGTAATTATGCTTTTCTACCGATGATTGTGATTGTTCTCCTGCAGCTGTTCTACGGGAATGTGGATAAGGACACGCCGGTGCTGGGTCAGATCAACCCGCCCGTGGTGGCGCGCTACATCCGCATCCTGCCTCAGAGCTGGAACGGCAGCTTGTGTCTTCGCGCGGAGATCCTGGCCTGTCAACTACCCAGTCAGTATCACAGACACCACCATAGGCGTAATTTACAGGGGTGGATGGCGGGGGGGTGGATGGGGGGGTTACAACCCCCCGAATAATCACAACTGGCCAGTGTAACCCCCCCTAAGAACCTATCATAATTTCCTTTACATAAATAAAGACATTTGCACCACAAATTGATGCAGAAAAATCCACCAGAATGCAGAAAATGAAGTGTTTGGTGTTCGATATTTCAATTTTGCTCAAGATCTCAAATACCCCCCAACCACCCCCCCCACCCCCCCAATGTTGAACCCAAAGTTACGCCCTTGGACCCGACTGATCTGCTGTCACGAGCAAATGTCTCATCTCTAGGAAGCCGGAATTTGAAGCAGGTTTTTGGAGAGTTTCTTGACCTCATGAGTCAGAGTTTTCTCATTCCTCACAGGAATACGTCATCCTCCGCTGGAAGGAAAAACATAACTGTTTGCCAGACTTTGAGTTAAAATGGTTTCACAACACAAACTCCATAACCTCAGGGTTACAACGTGCAACATTACTGCACATAACTGAATCACAGAATAACTTGGTTTCCCAATGCTGGAAAGTAACTACATTTACTCAAAAGTTAAGTACTATTTTAAAGGTGCAGTAGGTAAGACTTATAAAACTAACTTCCTGTCATATATCTGCTGAAACTGACCCTGTGTTCCAGTAGAACTACATGAAGCAGGTCATTCCTCTGGCTCCACCTACAGCCTGGAGTGAGATTTGCAAAAATCCACCACTACCCTGTTCAGATGCACCAATCAGGGCCAGGGGGGGGGGGGTGTGTCTAACTGCGTGTTAATCACTGCTCATGCACACGCATTCATTCTCCCTTGTGGGGGGAGGGGCTTAGGAGACCGTTTTGGGCTTTACCTGAAAGCGGGGGAGGGACTGAGAAGTTGTCGATGTTAAATATTTTGGACTAAGTCCTGGATCTTCGCAATCCTACCTACGGCACCTTTAAAATACTTGAGTATTTCTGCTTTCTCCTACTTTATACTTCTACTCCTGTACATTTATTTTATAAATTGTGTTACTTTGCAAAATTCTAATTGATAATACAAAACAAAATCAACTATTAAATTAGATATAAGATAAAACGTTATTGATCCTCGGGGAATCATCAAGTAATTAAAATGAGCTCCAACTTTTCCAGCTGCAACATTGAAGTGATGAACACAGTAATGCATCAATAATTAGAATACAATAATATAATGTATATTATTCTGAAATGGGCCATTCTGCATAATTTGTACTTACTTCTGTGTACTTACTACTTGTATTTGACTTAAGTACAATTATAAATGCAGAACTTTTACTTGTTACAGAGTACTTCTACACTGTAGTGTTGTTACTTTTACTGAATATATATAATATATATTTCTTTTTTTTGCGCCACTGACTACTTCTACCCATCAGAAACACATTGTGTTTACTAGAATGGACATTTTAGAACTGACACCAATGCTTTTAAAGTCCTAATGTATGCTCAGTGGACTTTATTAGTTTTCCATCAGACAGTGTAACTTTAAATTGTTAGATATTTGGATGTTTTCTCTTTGCAAAAAGCAGCTAAGATGTAACTGTAAAAATACTAACTAGTACTTTAACATCAGGCAGATACACAGCTTTAAGAGTAAAATCTTCTGTGCAGCAGATAATCCAATCTTGTCTACAATGGGCGTGTTGCTTCTTTCAGGCAGCTACCGCAGTGAGAATGAAGTCAACCCATCAGACGACCTGGACTTCAAACACCACAACTACAAGGACATGAGACAGGTCGGTTTTTAAAATCTGACTAATAAATAATAAACACTCGTGCAGCAACAAATATAACAAATGCGTTTCTTTTTGTAGATGATGAAGGTGATAAACGAAGAGTGTCCCAACATCACCAGGATCTACAACATTGGTAAAAGCTCTCAGGGCCTGAAGATGTACGCCATGGAGATCTCCGACAACCCCGGAGAGCACGAGACAGGTACGAGCCAGCTAAAGAGCATCCCGAGCGTGTAAAACGTGGCGCCGCTCAGTCAAACTAACCGTTCCTTTCTGTTCCCACCGTCTCTAGGTGAGCCTGAATTTCGGTACACAGCCGGTCTGCATGGGAATGAGGCGCTGGGTCGAGAGCTTCTCCTCCTGCTGATGCAGTTTCTGTGCAAAGAGTACAATGATGGGAACCCCAGAGTGCAACGCCTGGTGGACGGAGTGAGAATACACCTGGTGCCCTCGCTCAACCCCGATGCTTACGAGCTGGCCTTCGAGATGGTACGCTGGAACATAAATTACTAATAAACTGCAAAACGTTCAGACTTCAGCACCGGGAAGCACTGAGATCGGTCAGAATATCAGTAGAATATGGGTATCCTCAGTCAGGGCGGGACTCAGGCTGTCTGAGGGACAGGGTGGAAGAAATGGTGGCACCATCTGCATGTAGAACTTTTAATGGCACCCACAGACTAAAAACAAATGGACGTAGCAGCCGTGACGTCACCAAATGGTTAGTGGACTGCCGTTTTAAAGCCTCGAGTTTAACAAGTTTGGTTGCAGTTCCACCAGAGTTCCACTGGGGGTGATCACGGTCCAGTGCAAAATGAATGGGAGTCTATGGAGCTAGACGGCTAAATGAATTGGACCCTATGGAGCTAGACGGCTAAATTTGTCTCTTTCGCCTGATTGCCGTTGAGAAATGTTTTGACCATGTCCTGGATGTAAACTGGGGCTGATCCAGTCGTGGCCCTGTATGTACATATAGGAAGTGTTCAAAGAACACTTTCAAAATGTTCATGAAGAGATAACGTGGTCCTCCTCCTTTTCCTCCAGGGCTCGGAGATGGGGAACTGGGCGCTGGGCCACTGGACCGAAGAAGGTTACGACATCTTCCAGAACTTCCCCGACCTGAACAGCATCCTGTGGGGAGCCGAGGACAGAGGCTGGGTCCCTCGCGTCGTGCCCAACCATCACATCCCCCTCCCAGAAAACTTCCTCAATGGCTCCGTGAGTTTGTTCCTAATGCCACCAACGGCCCATCCCCCCCTTTGATCCTACACAACGTGCTGACACTCAAACATTTCTCTGTTTTGTTTTTTTTATTTATTCTTTTAACAGCTTGCTACTGAGACAAAAGCCATCATTTCCTGGATGGAGCGCAACCCGTTTGTGCTCGGAGCTAATTTGCAAGGAGGAGAAAAACTGGTTGCGTACCCTTTTGACATGCAGCGTCCAGCAATCTCTGTAAGGCTGTCTCACAAAGAAGAACTAAATAAAGATATAAATCAACTCGGCACCCACATAATAACCCTATAACCCTTCGATGTTGTTAAAGTTAACCGACAGCCGGCGTTGGAGAAGTAACACCGACATGAACGAGGAGACGTGGGCTCGCATCCAGCGGCAGAGGGATGGATCTCTGAGGGAGACGGCCGACGACGCCATGTTTCGCTGGTTGGCGATGTCGTACGCCCACAGCCATCTGACCATGACGGAGACCTACCGAGGCTCCTGCCATGGTGACGATATCACCGGGGGACAGGGCATCATCAACAGAGCCAGCTGGGATCCAGTGGTGGGCAGTAAGTGTTGACACAGAGAGCTTCAAAGAAGGGCTGAAACGATTCATCGAGTTACTCGAGTAACTCGAGTAACTCGATTACAAAAATTCCTCGAGGCAAAAACTCTGCCTCGAAGCCTCGTTAATTTCCCATGACGCGCACTATACACTATGATTGTTCCACACGGACCGTTGTTCAGGAAGCACACCACTAGCGCGCGATACGTTTTGAATTTAGCTGGCGCGATGGCGGAGAGTAAAGATGTCCAGAAACGGCAGAGAATGTCTAAAGTTTGGGATCATTACATACCAACAAAGGAAGAGAACAAGGTGCAACATTAAGTAGACCTGGCGTACCACAGCAGTACGACTGTACTTTGACATAGCATATTTTTGAGCAATAAAAGCCAAATGCTTGATCATTTTACAGCCACATCATTTTCGTTATGCATTATTTGTTTTGAATGTTTAAAAACGCAAAAGAAAAAATCTATCCGATTAATCGATTAATCGATCGATAAAGTGCTAGATTAATCGATTACAAAAAGAATCGATAGCTGCAGCCCTACTTCAAAGAAGTAGGAAAAGGATGTGAAAAAGCAAAATCACTTATCCTACTTTTCCATCGATGGATTCATCCGTTTGAGGCCCAATTCAATAGAAGTGAATGGCATTACGTTTGTGGTCAACCGCAACATGTCGTCCCTGAAACAGTGTCCTGGTTATATTTGGATAATCCACAGACAGATAGTTTCTACCTTCAATAAAAAAAAATGCATTGAAATACCATATCGGAAATCCAATGTACCTCCATCATAACGGTGGCGGATACCTGAACAATATGTATGTTGTTGTCTCTATTGTACAGTATGTGTCTATATTACTATTTGTCTACTGAATGTTTACTACTACATGTCTATTCGTTGAATGTATAGAGAATTAACACCTACCAAAGTCAAATTCCATGTGTATGTAAGTATACTTGGTCAATAAAACAGATTCTGATGAACTGAAAACCATCTGCATGAGTGGACAGCACCATGAGCACATGAGCTGATCATTTCCTCTCCCACAGGTATGAATGACTTCAGCTACCTGCACACCAACTGCTTTGAGCTGTCCATCTTCTTGGGCTGTGACAAGTTTCCCCATGAGAGTGAACTGCCTCTGGAGTGGGAGAACAACCGCGAGGCTCTGCTGTCCTTCATCGAACAAGTGAGAACTGAACTGATAAGTATGAGACACTTATCACACACAAAGATCTCCGAAGCATAATTCAGTTAACCCGACTCCGCCAGATGGATCTGTTCGCATTTGCTCAGCATATCCATCTGGGAACTTTCCGTTGGAGAACGTTTGGGAAGGGGCGAAAATACTGGTTAGCTTATTGGATAAACCATCAGTCTATCACCAGCTATGTTGGTGATAGACGGACCAAATCAACCCAACAGAGCAACGACGGAGCCAGGCTCCCCCTGCTGCTGCAGGCAGAGCACAGCTCGTTAGCTCAGCAAGCAACATGTCGGTAAAGGATATTTGCCGTTTGTGTAACGAGAATTTAGGAATAAAAGGCCCCATTTCAGGTTCCTGCTCCATATTCCAAAAGAAGGATCCAAGAGAAAACAGCGTTAGCGAGCGGCTAACAGAATCAGGGCTACCGCTGTCTGAACACGTGTCTAGATCAGGTCAGATCTGCACGCGTTGCTTCCGCTTGCTGAGCCTCGTGAGACCGTCCTGATCTCGCCAGCTCCTCGTTGCATCACACCTAAACCCGCCTCAGAACCAACGCTGATTGGTCGGTCGTTTGGCGAACGGCTCCAAATTTTCTCTGTCTCAAGATGCCAGACTGATCTGCGAGCAGAAAACTGGAGCTCGCGAGATCAGGACGGTTTCACGAGGCTATAATTCAGTTCACAATGCTCTAAAAGTTTAATGAGACACACAAGGATGTACATATTTTTACAAACAATGGCTACACATTCATTTGGATGACACGTAGTGAGACAGGAAAGTGTCGGGTTGGGCAGGATCGTCCCGAGGTTTCTTCACACTAGAGTCCGGATCGGGCCGCATTTTTCTGTCCGTGTCCAACCCGGTTAAACTCTTTTTTTTTTTTCTTCCTCATACTAATGACACATGTATGTTTGTTTGTGTGGAAAGCTTTTATTAAGCAACTGTAGGAAGGCATTCGGAAATGTCAACAGATGAGGTCATGAGCGCACACGGGGCAACAAGCTCACGTTAAAAGGAACACGCGACTTATTGGGACATTAGCTTATTCACCGTAACCCCGACAGTTAGACAAGTCCATACGTACCCTTCTCATCTCCGTGCGTGTCGTAACTCTGTCTGACGGCTCCACCATTAGCTTAGCCTAGCACAGATCCTGGAGGTAACCGGCTCCATCTAGCCTAGCTTAGCACAGATCCTGGAGGTAACCGGCTCCATCTAGCCGAGCTTAGCACAGATCCTGGAGGTAACCGGCTCCATCTAGCCTAGCTTAGCACAGATCCTGGAGGTAACCGGCTCCATCTAGCCTAGCTTAGCACAGATCCTGGAGGTAACCGGCTCCATCTAGCCTAGCTTAGCACAGATCCTGGAGGTAACCGGCTCCAACTAGTCTACTGCTCCGAGTAAGTGACAAAATAACGGCAACATGTTCCTATTTACATGTTGTGATTTGTATAGTCACAGCGTGTACAAATAACGAGGTCATATGAGACACAGCCATCTTCTAACTGTATACATACTGGGAACTATATTCTCAGAAAGTGAAGCAGGCGGAGTGATATGCTTGCAGCTCTGAGCAGAGCTGCAGCGTATCACTCCGCCCAAGTAGCACTGCTTCCCTTTCTGAGAATATAGTCCGGGGGGAGAGCGGTGGCGCCCAGCTAATGCACTGCGCTACCCGTGGCCAACGGGAAATACCTTCCTTGCCACCCTTGATGGCGAATACCTGCTCTGCGCCCTACCGAGCGGTGTATGGACTTGTCTAACTGTCGGGGTTACGGTGAATAAGCTAATGTCCCAATAAGTCGGCGGGTTCCTTTAACACAGGCGCGCACAAGAGGCCCAATCACATATTATCGCTCTGACGTGACCGAGCCGGGTCGGGTATCCATCCTCTAGTTCAGTGGTTCTCAAACTTTTTTCAATAATGTACCCTATTTAAATTGTGTTTTTAAGCCAAGTACCTCCTGACCAGCGATAGATTTACCAAACAGCCATGTGACTGAAAAATATTTGAATGCTGATGAAAAAAAGTCAGTAGATAGAAGGAAGTAAGGCAAGAATAAGTGGAAAATAGTAACAAAAACGTAGAAAACAGTGACAAAAACACACAGCAGAAAGAAGCAAGACAAACTTTGAGAAAAGTGACAAAAAACCTTGAAAAAGGCGGAAATGTTTTTTGAAAAAAAAGCGACAAATACTTCGACAAACTTAAGAGAAAAAAGGAAAAAAAGGAAGGAAGGCAAGAACAGGTCGAAAATAGTGACAAAAGCGACAAAAACAGCTCACGTTCCCCCTGCAGTCCTCCAAAGTACCCCTTGGGGTACACGTACCCCCATTTGAGAAACACTGCTCTAGTTCACACAGATAAAAAAACACTGACTGCGTTTATAGCAGCCAATATTCGGGTTATGGTCGGGTTAAGGTCGCTATTTGGGTTTCTGAAACATTCAGAATAACCCGTTTACATGCGTGAGCTGAGAGAGTTACTCCTGTATACGTGGAGTTTGTAATCAATCGGGAATATCCCGACGTAAACGGCGACGCACGGTTATCGTCTGGACGTACGGACGACCTTAAGACGCAATATGCGTCATTTCAACAAACACAACAACAACAGAAGACATTATATTCATGGTTTTCACCACACTAATAAAGAAACTGGTTTCCTCCTCGCTCCAAAAGTGTGGTGCTGTCTGCGTCTCGCCATGTTTACCTCTACTTCTTGTTTACTTCCTGTATACTGCACGCAGGTTTTTGTATGCGCATACAAGAAGTTCCTCTACTCAAAAGACCAAGATTCCTTGTGAATAGAACATGCGCAGAACACAAATCAATGTTCCTTCTGATGGAGATATGCCGATACGCGTTTACATGACCAAATATTCAGGTTAGAAAAGCGGTAACCCAGGGGTCATATTCGTGTTTTTGCCGGTGTTTACATGGCCGTGCGCGACCGGGTTATTGCTAATATTCCGGTTTTGAAGGGGTTATTGGCTGCATGTAAACGTAGTCAATGTTGCAATTTAGGATACGAATAAAGCGGATGAGAACGACTTTCTGTAACGTTAATCACAACAATATTTTTCTTAGAAAACCCTTTCGGAGGGCTGAGTGATATTCTGAGAGCCTGTGTTCACACAGACAGCAGCAGTTGTTGGACAATGAGATACGTGCGAGAGCACATTCCCGATGGATTACCTGAACGTTACGTGAACGACTGATGTGGCTGTCAGCATGTCAACGTTCCAGAGTTGTAAAGTCCTTCCTCATAGTTTAATAAACCTCTGGCAGATTTTTGGCATCTGATGACTCTTCAAACTCACCGATCTTGTTACTCAATCCTCTTTTCCTGGATTGTATTTCAGCGTCTCACGGGTACATTAAACAATGGACTGAAAGCAATGTATTTTACTGGATTGTTTCATTTTTCTACAAACTGGCTCTGTTTGAGGCATGACATGCGGCGTCCTGTGCAGGTTAATCGAGGGATAAAGGGTGTGGTGAGAGACGTGGAGGGGAACCCGCTGCCTAATGCCACCATATCTGTGGAGGGGATACGGCATGATGTCAAAACGGGTATGTTTGGTACAAAAAACACTTTGCATGACATGTACATTTACAACGCATTCTCAACGCATATCCTATGTCACATGACGATCGGTCACATGACAGTTAAATTAAGCCGAGAAAAGGTAACTGTGAGCCGAGAACACAGGACTGTGAGGTTCTGGACGTTTTTTTTAAGCGGTTGTTGCAGTTAAGTTTAGCCTACAAAAGGTGACTCTCCTATGACGACTACAGTTTAGACACCAATTCCCCTTAAATTCTTCAGGACATAAACACCTGTTTCCTGGGTGAAAGTCTTGTGTTTTCTCCTTAACTTCTTCAGGACATGAACACCTGTTTCCTGGGTGAAAGTCTTGTGTTTTCCCCTCTTAACTTCTTCTACAACACAAACTTCGCTCCGCCTTACACGGATCTCCGCGCTCTCATAAAGTGGATGTCATTCTGTTGCATACAGTATTAAATATGTGGAATACATACAATTACAGTGCATTGCTTTCCGTAGCTATATGTACGAATAGTTCATGAGCAGAACATTTGACGTTTGAACATTTGATTTTTTGCACACGTTGAAAGAATTTCAGCTCCTAACCATTAAACCTACACTCATTCTAGCTCCAAGCGGTGACTACTGGCGGCTGCTGAATCCCGGCGAGTACAGGGTGACGGCCAAAGTTGACGGCTACACCCCTCAGACCAGACTTTGCATGGTGGGCTACGACTCCGGGGCCTCTTCTTGCAGCTTCACCTTAGCCAAATCCAACTGGGACCGCATCAAACAGATCATGGCGCTCAGCGGCAAGAGGCCCATTCGACTGGTCCCCAAAGTCAACGCGGCGAAAACGACTGCAGCCAGCAGCCCTGCGACCACCACCGTCGACAGTCACGCCAGCGCTCAGAACGCGGAGCGACTCAGGCGGCTCCGGATCATGCGCATACGCCGGCTGCGTCAGCAGAGATTACGAGCCGGTCTTAGCACAACTCCTACTACAACAACCACAACAACAACCACCACGCCGACAGCAGCCCCGACAACGATACCTGAAACAGAGAGCACAACTTCCTGGTACGACTCCTGGTTTCCGGTGGACAGTTCGGTGGCTGAGAACCCGTTCGATAGCGTCATCTTTGACTCGCCGCCCACACAGGACTATCCTTTTGAATACACTATTGACTGATTACAACATTCAGCGACCCCCACATCTATGTATACCTTTTACTAACCCCTTCATTTTACTGCAACATCAACAGCTTTAATAAAAAAAAAATACAAAAACACACAGGTTGTTAATTATTTAGTTCTCAGAAGGTTTTCACTTGTTGGGGTAAACACTGAGTGTGGAGATGAATGGGACTTCAAGGGAATGTCCTTAAGATAAATGTGTAGGGATGTCCCAATCAGATCGGGAAGCATCGGAGTCAGGGCTTTAAATTAACTTTTTTTTTGATCACCTGCCAACACGGCCAGTAGATTTTGAAGGTTACCAGCCAAATCAGATTGTCCACTAGCCGTAACTACTTAATTTCAGCCGTTCTGTTCGTCTTCTTCAGCGTAGCTCGTGATCGATACCACGCACGCTAGGCACGTAAGCCAGAGGTTGTACGACAGGTCACGACAAAGTGTTCATGGGAAATGTAGGATTAGTAGTGTTCCCAAATAATGATTAGGTTTCCAAGCGAAAGACACACAAAACCGCCCAAAAAAACAGATCAATCTGGAAACATGTCTGCAGTCTGCCGATGTCTGCCCCGTTTCCAACAAGGCATTTTGAGGGCCGGTTCGGAGCCGGTGCTTTCGCGTTTGGACAGCCGAAGAACCGTCTCTCTCGGTCGGGAAAACTAGCACTACCAGCGCTTTGCCTCGGAGGAAACGGGGTAACAGGCGCTTCGCTTCATTCATCACCGGCCAAATTGGCAAGTAACTTTAAAATGTTACCTGCCAGAGTAAATTTTTACTCACATTTGGCGGGTTGGCGGATGTCAATTTAAAGCCCCGATCGGCGCCGATACAGGCACTTTTTAAATTGATCGGGCGTTTGCAGTCACCCCGATCCCCTTACTCCGATATTTACGTCAGTAAATTCTACACCATTCTAAGTAAAAGTTGATTTTATATGCGAGTTTTACAAAATGCTAGGTGCACTGTTAAATGTACGTTTTAGTTACTTTGTTTACTTAGTTATAACAACAACAACAACAACAACGTGTGCAGCTCTATTATCTGGGTAAATACAAGTTTCGGAATCAGCAGATATTCAGTATTTTAAAACTTGGATTGGGATCGGGGGCCAAAACAGCTGATCGGGACATCCCAAATGGGTTTTTGGAATATTCTTAACAGAGAACTGATCTGAAATAGAAAGTTTCTGCTGAGCAGAGACTATACAGAACTCAACAGGCTCAATAAAACAAAGTGCATCACGTCACAAAACACACAGGATACCGTCAGGTACGTCTCCGTCGGGTACGTCTCCGTCGGGTACGTCTCCGTTTGAAATGTATGTATATCTTTATGTTTTTTTTAAAATGGCTTTAACAGTGTGATTGCCGGACTCAGTTAATCTGATTTCATGTACTGCAGAATGCATTTGAATAAAATGAAGTTATTTTCTAAATGACTTTAGTCTGTGTATTATTCTGGATAGGGATATTTTTATTGCTTTTTTTCCAGAGTTTGAGTCCTTTTTCAAGTTATTTTTGGATAATTTTGGTTGACAAGATTTTGTTTGCTATTTTTGAGTTTTTAAGTTGTTTTGTCGCCTTTAGTTTTTTTTCCCGAGGGTTTTTCAGATGTTTTTGTCGCTTCTTTAAATACACGATCTCCACCCCCCCCAATGTTGAACCCAAAGTTACGCCCCTGCTCTAAAGACAGTTTAATTACAGCCAACGTTTCCTTGTGCATACTGAACAAAAACAAACTGTTGGCCAATACAATCTTTTTCTCATGCGCTCTCTTTCCTGCTCCGACCATCAGAGAACGGATCAGGTATCAGCGAACAGAGCCGACACGTTCCTCATCGCACAGCTGCAGGAAGTGGAATCAGATGTCCTAAAAACTGAGCTTTCCCAGCTCACAGGCTCGTCTCACCTTCCTTCAGCGGTGGAACACACACACACATACACACAAAACTGTAAAAATACTGTTACAAATAAAAGTCCTGTTACTTAAGTAAAAGTATGTATCATCAGAAAAATGTAAAGTACTCAATGCAGAAAACTCCCATTTTAGAAACTGGAAACAACCTACTTGTAGGCTGTTATATTGTTGGGTAGTTTAATTTTAAATAAAACATTGTATTTTATAAATATGTGTTTTGTGTGTAAAAATCTGAATGTGTAAAGTAACTAGTAACTAAAGCGGTAACAGATGAATGTAGTGGAGTAAAAAGATCAATATTTCTCTCTGACATGTAGCGGAGTAGAAGTAGAAAGTGGCATGAAGGGTGCCCGGATAGCTCAGTTAGTAGAGCGTGCGACCATATATAGAGGATTACTCCTGGATGCTGCGGCCGCGGGTTCGACTCCGACCCTTTGCATGTCATCCCCCCCCCCCCTCTCTCTCTCTCTCTCTCTCTCTCTCTCTCTCTCTCTCCCCTTTCATGTCTTCAGCTGTCCTGTCAAATAAAATACCTGCAGAACTGATCCATTACCATCAGCCTCAGCTGTTTACTGCTAATGACTTTAATGCTAAAGCTAAATATATCTGCTAAACATCAGCATGTTAGCATTGTAAATACGAGCCAGTAGAAACTACAATACAAATACTTAAAGTTTGAGAAGAAATCATTTTATTTTATGTTTTTTTTTTTAGAACAGATGCATTAGAAATAAGATAAAGCAGACACTGTGTTCTTCTACATACGTTATATCATGTTTGAAAACTGATGTTTCTCGTATTTTCCTCGTGTTTCAAAAGTTCACAGTACATTTCATCCGCAGCCCATAAAACTTCAACGGCCCGTTGCTAGGGATGCACCGAATACAGGCTTCGGATCCGGCTGAATATTGGGGCTTTTTGACGGGGTTCTGGTTTCTGCCGAACCTTTGAATTTTTCCCCACAGAACCGAACCCTACGCGCTACGCTGGTCGACGTAAATATGGCGCCGCTGATTACGAGAAGGTGTTTACGTAGGTGGAGCGTTCAATGCAGTAACTGGTGAGCAGAAAACGTGTTTGTTTGGCAGAACTTTCAGTCAAAAGAAGGCCGTTCAAGTCACGCTACACGTTCAATCTGCGACGAGGATTTGTCTCGTGGTGGCGAGGAGCCTAAACAACACACAACATGGCCGCCGTTACAACATTTGCGTATGAAACATCTGAAAGAATACGAGTTGTGCGTGAAGGAATCTACAAACAGCAGCCAGAACGCAGCAACTTCAGGTACGGCAGAGGAAGGAGAGTCACTGGTTACTTCATTAATGTGTTACTGTGGTAACGGACTGAGGACGGGACGAGGATTCAGATTCGGCAGAATCTTAACCAGTGAATTCGGTATTCGGCCGAACCCCAAAAATCTGGATTCGCTGCATCCCTAGTCGTTTCCGAAGCAGAATCCATTCAGTTTATATATATGTGTGTGTGTGTCTCGTCCATCGGGGCCAACGCTGGAGACAGAATTGTCCTCTTGGTGAAAAGTCTCTCTGCACAGTTGTAAGGTCCAGGACTGATACACATCCAGGTGGCCTGCAGCTGCAGCTATGAGTGGCCGGCTTTGCCCTTCCGGTTCCTCACTCCGCTGTACCGGAAACTCTTCAGTGGGTTCTTCCCCTGGATGTTCTGCAGGAGTGGAAATCAATCACTGCAGCAACTCTCTTCCATATCACAGTATTCACACATTTGTATTTGTTGATTTAATATGCAGTTCAGGACACACACACACACACACACACACACAGAGACACAACACACACACACACACACACAGAGACACACACACACACAGAGACAGACAAACACACACACACACACACAGAGACATACAGAGAGAGACACACACACAACACAACACACACACACACACACACACACAGAGACACAACACACACACACACACACACACAGAGACATACAGAGAGAGACACACACACACACACACACACACACACACACACACACACACACACACACACACACACAGAAGAGTTATTTCCATTATGGGTTATTTTTCTCAATCATTACGATCATATATGATTTAGGTGGAAAAAAAAGGTGAGACAGAAACTAATTCGAACAGATTCAGACCCAGAAAATGACACAATTTGACATCATGTGCTGTTTAACACCTGTGATAATCTGACTGGTTCCATACCTGTTCTCCTCAACGTGCTGCTGTGCTGCTCCATGTTTGTACGCGCTGCTGTCAGTTTGGGTTGCTATGTTCAGCTTAATTTTACCGCGTTGTCTTGCCGTTTTCATATTTGGTAATCCTCTCAGAAAGACGCCTAAGATGCTGAACATGCTGTTCTTCACCAGGCACCATCTCCTCTGAATAACACACACCGGACTAGGGCTGGGCCATATGGCAAATCTACTTGATCGCCCAGCCCTATACCTATAACCGGCGGTTAGCCATTTTGTCCTGGAGATCCACTCCACGTTAAAAACGGCTCATTTCTACCAGAGGTTTGGTTTGTAACAACATACATACATTTGTGCAAGAAGCTGTACCAAAACAAAGATGTTCTCTGTAGTCTGTAGGAGAGGATCTGTAGGCCGGGACGTCTCTGCAGCTCCGCAATACTTCATTCAGAATGGTTACACACATACTTTGCCTTTAACAAACATCAGTGTATTCTCAACCCTTTGTTGAACAGAGAGCGCCATCTAGTGGGCTCTGAAAATAAAGACAATGCTTCACAAAGCTGCACTACTAACAAATTATGACAGCATGGCAAACAGCCAATCAAAATGCAGCAAAAATGTGCGCCATCCACTTCCATCGCCGAAGGCTTTGAGCGTGCATATTTTGGTTTTTCCACCCACCAGAGATTGAACTTGGCATTGCGAGCAAACTGTCCCCACACACAGCGGCCACTGAGCAAACGCCATTTTAAACACAATCTATTAACCACTGACCTTAAACTGCAGAATAATGACAAATCACAGCTGCAACCGAGGAGGTTTTACACAATACAGAGTTATATTAATATCTCAGTTTCTCAGGACCAGAGAACACACGCTTTAATACCTTGTTTGAACTCCTTGTAAAAGGAAAGTTTACATTCTTTAACATCTCTGAGACCTGCAGACTCATTAAGCTGATCTGTAGCTGCTACGTCGTCACAACATTTCCATCCAACACTGATAACCGCAGTTACCTTTATGATTCCTGATTTTATGATTTGAGATTCCGTCAGTTTTCACAGATTGTTCAAACTTCAGTTTTCCCCCCCGTCTCACCTTGAACTTGCTCTTGACGACTCCGTCTGGTTTGGGTTTCTCCTTCCTCTTCTTCCTCCTCCGGTTGGACAGCGGATTCAGCGCGCCCCTCAGCGTCTCGGGGACTGCAGGAAGTCAGCAACAAACAGATGGATAGATCAAGTACAGTTACTCAAACGCCGCAATCAGTAAGTAGAATCCAATAGCATACAGTAATATATATTTATTATTCTAAATGAGGCATTCTGCATAACGAGCAGGGACGTGCGCAGAAAACTAATCTTTACAAAGTATATTTTGATGCTAATGTGTCTTACCGAGGTACTCGGGAACGTTCCTCAGGTGGGGTTTGATGACAGCAGGATGCAGGTCTTTGTCGTGTCTGAGCAGCTGCAGGTCTCTGGGGTTGTCCTCGAAATACGTCTGAGTGACAGCAGAAAGCATCCAACAAATTACAAAATGTCCACACACACACACACACAGTGGAGGAGAGCGACCGACACGCACCTTGAGTTTCTCCGAGTTGAGCAGCTCCTGTTTGATCTCCTTCAGCCGGGCCTCCCTCACCGCCTGCTTCGTCACCGAGCGCATGGCGTCCTGCGTACAAAACAAAAAGGGGTTCAGCGATGCCGGAGGGGAAATGTATGAACTGGACGCATAGCATCACAAAATCAGCTGCTAACTTCTTCGTATTGGAAACACTAGCCAAGGTAAAAGAAGACAGCGTTCGTCCTGCTTGGCTGCATTTTCACACGTCTCAGATATGAGGATTATTATTCATGTCCAATAACACTTGTATAATCCATAATGTATAACCATCTCTTTAACAAAATCTTCCTTTAACCGAACTTCTTAGTTCTTGCACTTAAGCTATGTTGCTTTAAACACGTACTGTCTAGTTTCTTCTTGCTCTTATTTTGACCTAGATTTGACTGGGAGCAGGTGCATGTTAACAGCTTCCCTGAGGGGACACTCACCCTGCACCGGTACCTGAAGCCTTCGATCTCTTCCATCTTAAACTCGTAAGGTTTCAGGACAGAATCAGCATTATCTAAAAAAAAAAAAAAAAAATACACGTTTCATATTGAATACATAAACATGTTAATGTTCTACCACACTCACAGCAACAGAAAGGATTAGACACAGATGTGAGAAACATCTGGGGCTGTCGTCCCGAGCTCGGCCGGTTGGTCGATACCCTCTTGCGCGTCTAAATCGGTCGGACCAATTGCTGGCGTTCCTTTCATAAAGCCGCCTGTCCACCAAAGCATTTTCCCCCAGCTGAAACTTGCTCTTCTGAAAACACCTGAGCTGGGAGCGCTAGAGCAGTTCAGATGGGGCAGCAGGGGGGGGGGGGGTTTCTCCCCAGCTGAGACACCTTTGTTGAGTCTGGTTGCTATGGTAGGGAATATTTGCGGTAGTAAAGACGTCGGCGGTCGGCCCAAGGTAGAGTACTTCCTCTGAAGTGAAGGGAACACTGATGCCTCATTTCTCAAATGATTCAAACCAATTATCAAAAAAGTAAATAGTTGACAACTAACCGATGAATCTTTGCAGCTCTAAATAGGTTATGCATAATAAAATATAGCTAATTTGTGTATATAATAAGGATGCATGACATAGCGACTCAATATCATTATAGGATTATCACGTTGTGCAATATTATATCAAAAGTGTCGCGATAAGAATGCAATATTTTGTTTATTTTGTGGAGCGCTGCGTCCCGTCTGTTGGCTGTGTGGCTCAGTTGTCTTTGATTTAGAGCTTGAAACGCTGTAATGATCATGTTTCATTGGCCAGTTACCGTGACACGTGCACATGCTAGTGCACGTTAGCGCACAGGTCCACTACGTGACTACAACCCTATGGAGCGTACCACTGGTCCACTACGTGACCAACCCTACGGAGCGTACCATGTGACCACTACGTGACCAACCCTATGGAGCGTACCATGTGACCACTACGTGACCAACCCTATGGAGCGTACCATGTGACCACTACGTGACCAACCCTATGGAGCGTACCACTGGTCCACTACATGACCAACCCTACGGAGCGTACCACGTGTCCACTACGTGACCAACCCTATGGAGCGTACCATGTGACCACTACGTGACCAACCCTATGGAGCGTACCATGTGACCACTACGTGACCAACCCTATGGAGCGTACCATGTGACCACTACGTGACCAACCCTATGGAGCGTACCACGTGACCACTACGTGACCAACTCTATGGAGCGTACCATGTGACCACTACGTGACCAACCCTATGGAGCGTACCATGTGACCACTACGTGACCAACCCTATGGAGCGTACCATGTGACCACTACGTGACCAACCCTATGGAGCGTACCATGTGACCACTACGTGACCAACCCTATGGAGCGTACCATGTGACCACTACGTGACCAACCCTATGGAGCGTACCATGTGACCACTACGTGACCAACCCTATGGAGCGTACCATGTGACCACTACGTGACCAACCCTATGGAGCGTACCACGTGACCACTACGTGACCAACCCTATGGAGCGTACCACGTGACCACTACGTGACCAACTCTATGGAGCGTACCATTGGTCCACTACGTGACCAACCCTATGGAGCGTACCACGTGACCACTACGTGACCAACTCTATGGAGCGTACCATGTGACCACTACGTGACCAACCCTATGGAGCGTACCATTGGTCCACTACGTGACCAACCCTATGGAGCGTACCATGCGTGTGCATATTTGGACAGAGTGACAGTATAAGTAAAGAAATAAAGACAACTAAATGGAACGAATTAGAGAAGAGAAAGAAAAGTTGTCCTGTTCTCTTTATTTATATATTTTATGTCCTGTTCTGTAGACGTGGTCCTTATTTATTTATTCATGTTGGACCAGTCCAATATGACCGTCAGTTGAAATAAACCTTGTGTTGTATTTGTTATGAATCTATTTTGATGCGTTTTCCCCGTAACTTTTGTAATTTTACATGTTTTTTTTTGTTAATATCGTGTAACCCTAGTTTATAAACTACGACGAAGTGTAATGCCAGTTTGTCTATAAACTAAACTAAACTAAATGATGAGGTTTGTGGTGAATGAATCGGAGGATTTAGTCCTGGTTACCTCCGGCGAGCGCCTCCTCCACCTCGGACAGCAAACCCAGCTCCGTGTGAGAGATGAAGGACAGAGCAGTGCCGGGGTTGTCGGCTCTCGCCGTTCTGCAGAAAAACAAAGAGGAACGTATTCATCCGACCTTCATTTATACTCCAGAGATCATTAGGATTTGAGTCTCAGACATAGGTTGTGATGAGATGAAATATCTTGGCCATCATATTGTTAATGATTTATGATTATTTATGATCTTAAAAGTGGCGCTTTCCTAGGTTGCATTTTGGCAAGAGAATGTCAACTGCCCGCTACATACTGCCCGCTACATACTGCCCTCTACATACTGCCCGCTACATACTGCCCGCTACATACTGCCCGCTACATACTGCCCTCTACATACTGCCCTCTACATACTGCCCACTATATACTGCCCACTATATACTGCCCTCTACATACTGCCCTCTACATACTGCCCGCTACATACTGCCCACTATATACTGCCCTCTACATACTGCCCTCTACATACTGCCCTCTACATACTGCCCTCTACATACTGCCCTCTACATACTGCCCTCTACATACTGCCCTCTACATACTGCCCTCTACATACTGCCCTCTACATACTGCCCTCTACATACTGCCCTCTACATACTGCCCTCTACATACTGCCCACTACATACTGCCCACTACATACTGCCCACTACATACTGCCCTCTACATACTGCCCGCTACATACTGCCCACTATATACTGCCCACTATATACTGCCCTCTACATACTGCCCTCTACATACTGCCCTCTACATACTGCCCTCTACATACTGCCCTCTACATACTGCCCTCTACATACTGCCCTCTACATACTGCCCTCTACATACTGCCCTCTATATACTGCCCACTACATACTGCCCACTACATACTGCCCTCTACATACTGCCCTCTACATACTGCCCTCTACATACTGCCCTCTATATACTGCCCGCTACATACTGCCCGCTACATACTGCCCGCTACATACTGCCCTCTACATACTGCCCTCTATATACTGCCCACTACATACTGCCCACTACATACTGCCCTCTACATACTGCCCTCTACATACTGCCCTCTACATACTGCCCTCTACATACTGCCCTCTACATACTGCCCTCTACATACTGCCCACTACATACTGCCCACTATATACTGCCCACTACATACTGCCCTCTACATACTGCCCACTACATACTGCCCACTATATACTGCCCACTACATACTGCCCTCTACATACTGCCCACTACATACTGCCCACTACATACTGCCCACTATATACTGCCCACTTGTGGCGGTCTTACAGCAAACAGAACATGCAGAGACTGAATGTAGCGTATAATGATGGCACTAAAACAACCGAGATGGTGTAGTGCTAGTCACATGTTTGGTAGTGTTGGTATATTATTGTTAGTATTATTATAGTTTGTTTCTTACTGCGTCCCAAAATAAGCAAGCAGAGCGCTGAGGGACAAAAGATCCTGCAGTGTGACTGAAGTGAAACACGACTGACTCACCTTCCCACTCGGTGGATGTACGATTCTACAGCTGTGGGGAAATCAAAGTTGATGACGTTGGCGACATTCTGGAAGTCCACGCCTCTGGAGACTCCGTACTCCTTGTCCTTCATCCTTTAAAAAAAAACAGCAGACATTTATTTTTTCCCTCCCGTAAAACCTCAGTAAACGGGCGCCCGGGCAGCTCACCTGGTAGAGCGTGCGCCCGTATACAGAGGCTCAGTCCGCGACGCAGAGGCCACCGGTTCCATTCCGACCTGCGGCCCTTTGCTGCACGTCATTTAACAATACCCAGCCGTAGCCCTAAACACAGCGACGTACTTTATCTGTGCGAGTCTGAAGACGCGGACGGAACAGATTTACCTCTCGGCTGTCAACGTTTATGAGAAGGAAAGTAAACTTGCAGGGGTGATTTTTATACTGAACAGAATCCGATTTGACTCACCTTCCTCCTCTCTCTGTGCCCTTCTTCTTCTTCTTCCCTTTGCCCGCAGTTGCCTGCGGAGCAGCAGTGGGGTCGGCCAGACTCTGCTCATCCGTGGCGATGATGTAGTCGTAAAAGCCCTGGTTGAACTGGGTGATGATGTGACACCTGCAGCAGTGAATAAACAGGAGAAAAGGGATCAACATGTCGTACTGTATAGATAACTAGATCGGCAGTTTGATTTAGTTGAACGGCAAATTTCAGCTGACATTCTTGTTACTTGGCGGTACGTATTGAACTGTGCTGAATGTGACATGGACCGGGCAATATATCAATATTAAACCTGTATCGATATACGAGGCTACATATCATCTTACATTTTGGATATCGTAGATAACTGGGCCGGCAGTTTGATTTAGTTGAACGGTAGTCCATATCCTTGACGTTCCACTTCCGGGATTGCTCCGTAGCCGCCGTAGGCTGGATGCCAGCCGAACTTACGCGTATCCTTAAATTATTAAATTATTTTTACAACATCGGCAGAGATCGTTTACACTCATCTTCTTCTTCTACTACTTCTCCCAGCGTGCGTGCAGTTGACCGCATACGTCACATACTCCGTTGCTCTGATTGGTTGGAGGTCTATCTGTTGCTCCGATTGGTTCTGCCTCTGATAATCACAGCCCTACGGAGCAGCATCAGACTCATATTCTGACTAGAATCTCAGTCCCTCCAGAAAAACGTGATTATGTGATCGCATAATTCAATGCATAATCAGTCAAAGTCCGCATATTTATGCGGGGGCCGCATTTTTTCAAATATGCCGCACTTTCGCCGCATATATTTCCGATTTCTGCGCAGAATATGCGGGGCTTGCATGTTGCATAAAAGTCACATATATCTCAGCAGAAAGTTGAAAAATTTAGCGTTTACCAAACGGTGTTGGGGGGGAATCACTTTTTTTTCTCTTTTTCATCAAACCACAGTTTTTGCAAGTTCCCGCAATTTCATCGCATAAAATTGCATAAATATCCCGCATATTCCATCGCATTTTTTTTAAAGAAAACTTGCCGCATAATCAAGGATTTTTGCCCTCAACAATCACAAAAAAACTCTGCGTTTTTCTGGAGCGACTGGAATCTGAGTATGACGACAACAGGCTATTGTCTGCTGGACTTCACTCCTTTATGCCAAACATCCGCTGCCTTGGTCTTCCTTTGTGTTGGCGTTCTATCCTCCGGTCGATTTATGAGGACTACGGTTAACCTTTTCTCAAGTGTGACTTATTGTGGAAATAAAAACCTTTTTTGATTCTGAGAAAACAATCGTCGGTTGCGTCCCTACTACATTCAGCATCAACACATCTGGAGACGGGGATGAAGAGTTGAAATCTGAAAACGTCACTCCAGCTCTCACCTGGACTGGACGGGCAGCTCCGAGTTGAGCACGCAGGCGGGGATGCCAAACTGTTCCAGGAACAGCTTGAGTCTGTAGCATCGCTCCACCGCTCCCACAAACACCAGCGTCTTCCCCTGAACCAGCCGCAGCTTCAGCAGCGTGTAGACCAGCAGGAACTTGTCCTCCTCCTCGCATTTGATGCTGTACTGCTGCAGCTGGCTGCTGTCTGGGAGCTGAGAGCCCTGCAGCTTCAGGATCACCTGAGAGGACAGCAGACCCAGGTATGAAGACAGAACCAGAGCCAACAACATCTCTGATGTGTCACTGCTGCTTCTGCCAGGAACTTAAAGACACAGACACTGTGCAGCTGGTTTTTTATCTTCTCTAAAAGCAGAGACTTTGTAACACACAGACATCATCTGTTAGACTTCGGGCCGACAACATTGCATGCGTAACGTATGCGAGGTGGATGCTCCAACGCTACGTTTCCGCTAGAATCAATGAAACTAGCGACGCCGGGCACTAGAGGAGCGCGTAAGTGGTGCGTACGCGCCGCGGAGATCCTCTCTACGAGTGTAAGAATACGACAGTCTGCTATTTATACTTTTTAAGCAAGGTGTGTGCGCCGCCGGATCATAAAGCGTCAATATATCTTTTAAATCAAACTACCGATATACAGGAAACGACTTAATGACTGTCAGAGAGCGTATTGGCAGTTTAGTTTTGAGAGTTTGTGTTTTTATTTCTTGTTTCCTGTCACCTGCGTCTAGGCCTGCACGGTTCGGGGGAAACATGAATCTGCTTAGAATTCATATCACGATTCTCTGCCGTGATTTTTCTCACACATTGTTGCACACATGAACCATGACAAAACAAAACAAATTGGCAGTAACCAAACACAGACTTCTTCGGCACTTTAAGCACATTACGCGTCACCTCCCTAGAAGCGAGAGCATCGCAGCGCTTTACAACCCGTTTTATACAGTCCACGTTTAAAACTCACAGAAGAAAGCAGTAACGTTTGTGATGCAGTCGCCTCGTCAGATGAAATTATAAAAAGGGGTGAATCGAGATCGCGATTTTATAAGGATTTATCGTGCAGTCCTACCTGCGTCCTCTGACAACAGCTGACAGTAGATTGGTGTTCCACCGCGCCGTGCCGGCTCCAAAAGCTAAAAAAAACACAACAATCCCAAAGCAAACGCTCGCCGTCTCGCCTGTGACTCACACAATCATGCGCCGTGTGCGCGAAGCATGTGTAGCCTGTTGAAAGATACATCCGCGGCACATCCGCGCGGCGAACGGTCCGCATACGTTACGCGTTCAATGTGCCCGAAGCGTTAGTGCTGCACAATAAATGGATTTATCGTCATCGCGATATATCAACTTGCGCAATAAAGGCGTCGCAAAAGGCTGCGACACATCACAAAAGATACTCTGAATTTATTTGTGTTAGTTGAAAGAAAATATCGGCAGAAAACTGCACTTTAAAAATGTTCTTTTTCAATTCAATGTTCAATTTGTTCAATAAAAGAAACTTGGAAATTGTTTCCTTTTATTGTTCAAATTCAACCAGCAGTTTGTTGTATTTTATCAGAACACTGAAAGCAGCAGAACTGAGAACACTTTAATAATCTGTATATTTATCGCAAAGTAATATCGTTATCGCGATATTCAACCTTATCGCACATATTCCTCATAACCTGCAGCCCTGCTAAGACTGTGAACGTGAAAATGACATTACAGGGTTGTGTAGCAGCAGCTCCTTTAAGGCCTGAACATCCTCCGTGAGAGTAGCCGACATCAGGAACGACTGGTAGATCTTCGGCAAATGACTGTGGAAACACAACAAAATCCAGAGAACAGGTTGATTTAGTAATGCAGCTGCATTCATCAGTCCCTCCAGAAAAACGCAGAGTTTTTTTGTGATTGTTGCGGGCAAAAATCCTTGATTATGCGGCACGTTTTCTTAAAAAATGTGATGGAATATGCGGGATATTTATGCCATTTTATGCGATGAAAATGCAGGAACTTGCAAAAACTCCGGTTTGATGAAAAAGAGAAAAGAAGTGATTCCCCCCCAACACAGTGTTCTCACTAGGCGAAATGACATCACTTCATAAAGTTCCCATGGCAACAGGGGAAAATGGCTGCTCTTGTGTGAAGTAAATGCAACATTTTTCATCTTTCTGCTGAGATATATGTGACTTTTTTGCAACGAAAATGCGGGGATTATGAAATCATGCAAGACCCGCATATTTTGCGCGGAAATCTGCAATTTATGCGGCGAAAGTGCGGCGTATTTGAAAAAATGCACCCCCCGCATTAATATGCAGACTTTGGCTGATTATACATTGAATTCTGCGATCGCATAATCACTTTTTTCTGGAGGGAATGGTTCATGTGCAGATATCCGTTCATAGAAACTCAACTTCAACTCTGCATCTTGTCCACTCAGATCTTTTGTGCATCAAGTCTTGGAGAACTACCACTGGATGTTCTCGTTTCCCCCCACTGAGCTTTAATTTAGGGATGTGCAATTAATTGCAATCGCAATTACGATTCTGGCTCCTAATGATCACAAAAACAATATAAAAATCGAGAAAAACTATTATTTTACACGTTATGTTTTGCGAGTAAACTGTTATTGTGTCTTATGAAGGGAAATGTCACAGTTCAAGTTGTTCTCACTGCTGATTTGTTTAACTGTTTGATTAAGTTTAACAACATCTTTCCAAAAGTCAAATGGAGTAATCGTAGTAATAATCCTGATTTCAATATTAACCAACGAATGTTTTGATTATGATTATATCATTATATAAAATAGCTTTTTTGAGTAGGAGTTTTGTCAAACATCGCTTGGATGCACCGTTGCGTCTTTCGTTCTCAGAGGGTTAAATAAAAGTGTTTATCATCAAAATGTACTTAAATTAAAAGTATGCATAGTAAAATGTTCCCTGTCATTGATTTCCTAACACTTCATCCTTCAGTTTATCACAAACATCAGTCTGAGAAGGTTTATTATTTCTCATATCAGCACTTAGGCCATAACGTTGTCATTTTAAGACAGTCCCTCCAGAAAAATGCGATTATGCGATATATAAATCAGCCAAAGTCAGTATTTATGCGTGGGGGCGCATTTTTTCAAATACGCCGCACTTTCGCCGCATAAATTGCCGATTTCCGCGCAAAATATGCGGGGCTTGCATGATTTCATAATCCCCGCATTTTCATTGCAAAAAAGTCACATATATCTCAGCAGAAAGATGAAAAATGTTGCGTTTACTTCACACAAGAGCAGCCATTTTCCCCTGTTGCCATGGGAACGTTATGAAGTGACGTCATTTCTCCTAGTGAGAACACGGTGTTGGGGGGGAATCGCTTTGTTTTCTCTTTTTCATCAAACTGCAATTTTTGCAAGTTCCCGCAATTTCATCGCATAAAATTGCATAAATATCCCGCATATTCCATCGCATTTTTTTAAAAAACGTGCCGCATAATCAAGGATTTTTTGCCCGCTACAATCACAAAAAAACTGCGTTTTTCTGGAGGGACTGTTAAGAAGTCACAAGCCAAAAACATGGTAAAGAACTCCTCAACTTGCCACTGAATGGGACAAAGATCTTTCCGCCGAACGCCTAAAATAAAACTGCGTGCGGCTGCCTCAGGTAAGTGGATTAAAAATCAGTCTGTGTCTTCTCACCACAACAAGTTCTTCAGGTCCGCCTCGAAGCCAAAAGAGAAGAGCAGGTCGGCCTCGTCGACCACCAGCGTCTCCAGCGACGAATGTAGCGCCAGGTTCTGGGCGTTGAGGTGGGCGAGCACGCGGGACGGCGTCCCCACCACCACGTCGGGCTTCTCCATTAAGATAGGCCTGTTCCAACACAGCAGACAACATCAACCGATGACCAATCAATACGTATAGTTTAGTCTCGCGTCGTCAGACCCTCCTCCACAGCGCCGCGGAGGAAGGTCCGACTAGTCCACACAGCATTCCAGGATGGGAGAAAGACTCTGGTGCTCTGGTTTATTGGCATTTCTTTAAATTTCAATTCAATTTTATTTATAGTATGAAATCATAACAAGAGTTATCTCGAGATAATTTACAGATAGAGTAGGTCTAGACCACACTCTATAATTTACAAAGACCCGACAATTCCAGTAATTCCCCCCAAGAGCATTTAGTGTGACGGTGGCGAGAAAAAAAAAAAAAAAAAACTCCTTTAGGCAGAAACCACAAATATACCACACACACACACACACACTTTTTGTGTCTAACTCAGTACTTTTCTTTGAGGGGAACATAATATATAATATAGAGTCCTGCAGTTTTTATCAACTGCTGTGGTGATGTGAAAACACACACACACACACACACACACACACACACACACACACATATGTTTTGTTTGTTCGTGTGTAATGTAGATGTGGACTGACCTCTGTGCCGACAGGTCAGCTTTCCCCGTGATGTCAGCGACCCGGACGTCCCTGGAGCAGTACGCCGTTAACTGCCTGATCATGGTCTGGACCTGCTGACCCAGCTCTTTGGTTGGAACCAGGATCAGAGCTCTGACGTCCTGCTCTCGGACGCTCTGAAGATCACAATCACAACGCTTTAGTGATCCCTCGGAGGGAAATTGTTGAGCTGCAGTTTGCTCACAGTCAAATCGCACTGCCAGACAGACCTTCCTCCACAGCGCTGCGGAGCAGGGTCTGTCTAGTCCACACAGCATTCCGGGATGGGAGAATAAACAGGCTCTGGTTTATTGACATTTCTTTAAACCAATCACAGTCGTCTTGGGCGGTGCTAAGCTCCGCACGGAGTCCCTGTGGCTCTGCTAAATAGCCTCTGGAAGGAACTTGTTTTGGTGGAACATGTGTTTACGTTCAGAAGTAGTTTTAGTCGTGCAACAGAAAACTCAGATTGGACAGATAGTCTAGCTAGCTGTCTGGATTTACCCTGCAGAGATCTGAGGAGCAGTTAACCAGAGTCCTCACAAATCAGCCAGAGGTTAGAACGCCAACACAAAAGACAGAGGAAGGGGACGGACATCCGGCCGAAAATGAGGGACATCCGGAGCAATCCCAGAAATGTAAAACGTCGTCCATATAGACTAATAAGTGTATAAAGTAACAAAGCTAAAGCGCGAGAAATAAAAACTGAGTTAAAGTAAAGTAAGATTGGGTTAAAAAGATTATGTTGCTAAAATAATGGATTGTACAGATGCTGTTGGACAGCAGTGAACAAGTGGCTGAAACATAGTTAGTCTACAATAATGTCAGATACTGCACATGTAATTAATAAACTACTGCACATAAGAATATTCACATTATGGAGATAAGATATCACCCCACCCATAAGCTTCTCTAGCTTCTTTGGGGGACCCATTCATCATACCCATTTGATTTTGTTATTATTATAATGCTTTTGGTATTTGTGGTAAGATAAGAGATGTAATAGGGAAATACACGAGATAATAACACTAAACAAACACAGAGTTAGCGGTCAGGAGGAATAAAAAACAGCCGGGTGATATGTATTTATGTATTAGAGCTGCAAAGACTAATCGATTAGTCGTCAACTATTAAATTAATTGCCCAGTGTTTTGATAATCGATTAAAATCGGTTTGAGTCAAATTCTCTGACGTCAGCTTGTTAAATGTGAATATGTTCTAGTTTCTTCTCTCCTCTGTGACAGTAAACTGAATATCTTTGAGTTGTGGACAAAAACAAGACATTATGAGGACGTCGTCTTGGACTTTTTGGGGAAACACTGATCCACATTTTTCACAATTTTCTGACATTTTAGAGACCAAACAACTAATCGATTAATAGAGAAAATTGTAATAATCGTTAGTTGCTGCCCTAGTTGGAATCTGAATATAATAAGAGTTTTTTTCATTTTATGTTTAACTTATTTGTGTTCCTCGTTTGGCTGTTTTTAATAAATCTTTCATTGTGTTTTTGTTGTTATTAATCAGCAGTGTTTCCCCTACGTTGATTGGCAAGTGGCGCACCGCCACAGTTAAATTTCTGCCGCCACGCCACGGTGTCAATGTTGATTGTCGGAGAATAGCGCGGACACGCGCTTCACAGGTAGAGCACAAACCCAGCCCCCCCCGTCTCTAGTCACATGCCGGGATTCTTGCCTGCGCGCCACACACACGCAGCCGAGATGTGTGTGTGCGCGTTAATGTTAATGCAGTTGACATACCTGCCACCACAGCTAAAGAAAATCCTAGGGGAAACACTGATCAGTCTCCCATATGTTTTCCCAAAGCCTTTAAATGACTCCTGTTGTCTGACCAACATTCTCCAACTCGCAGGTATTACATGTTCTATCACATCAGACAAAAAAGCAGCAAAGTCCTGACAAATGACAAGTTAGAACAAATGTTTTTGTTTTGTTTTTTGCTTGAGAAGACAATTAATGGACTGGCAAAAAAAGCACTTAGCACACATCATAGGGCTTTCGGGAAATACCGATCCACACTGCATAGAACAAACAAGCTATCAATTAATCCAGAAAATAAAAGGTTGCGTTTCTCACCTGTTTGGAGGCCAGGATGCGCTGGATGACGGGGACGGCGTAGGCAGCAGTCTTTCCAGATCCGGTGCGGGCTCGGGCCAGAAGGTCTTTCCCCTCCAGGGCCAAAGGGATGGCCTTCTCCTGGATCAGAGTGGGCTGGGACCAACCCAGATCTGCAACCGCCTACATCACGGTAACAACAAGGACTCATTTTAGATGGCTGGGTACTTTTTCGTACTTTTTATTATACAGAAATGTCAATACACATGTGTTATTTCAACAGCTTTGAGATATGAATGTATGTAGTTGATGTAACTAGGGCTCGGCGATATGGAGGAAATAAGATATCATGGTATTCTTGACTAAATACCTCGATATCGATATTGCGGCGATATTCTAGGGTTGACAATTGGTGCTTTAACAAAATATCTTCTTACTTAGAATTCAAGGTCCCATTAGCTTAAAGACATCACACACACACACAACATACACATACACCATAAACAGGATGATAAAATAACAAATCCACCACATGAATAATATGGACAATAAAAGAAAAGACACTAAATAAGGAATCCACATGAATGTACTAAGGGATGTATAAGCATGAGAGACTGATCCTGTGAGTCAGTCTGCATGGTGAGGTGCTCAGTGAGAGGGGGTGTCATGGTGGTAGTGCAAATACGTCCAATGGTGCAAGAATAAAGTCTAGAGACCAGCGTTAAATATGGACAATATAATATATATTATGCATCCTGATAAAGTTCCCTTGGCCCTCACATCACCACATACCCTTCACCATACCTACAGATTAACATGGGGTACTTTCCATAAAATCATCTCTCAATGCAAATCACAGTCAGTATCCTGGATCCATGAAATAACTGGCCTTTAATAAAAATCTGCCTGTTGCCTCTATGGGAATTTAACATAGGAGTGTACTGACTTTTGTTGCCAGCGGTTTAGACATTAATGGCTGTTATACAAGCTGTACACTTAATACTTTACACTGTTATATAAGCTGTACACTTAATACTTTACACTGTTATACAAGCTGTACACTTAATACTTTACACTGTTATACAAGCTGTACACTTAATACTTTACATTGTTATACAAGCTGTATACTTACTACTTTACACTGTTATACAAGCTGTACACTTAATACTTTACACTGTTATACAAGCTGTACACTTAATACTTTACACTGTTATACAAGCTGTACACTTAATACTTTACACTGTTATACAAGCTGTATACTTAATACTTTACACTGTTATACAAGCTGTACACTTAATACTTTACACTGTTATACAAGCTGTATACTTAATACTTTACACTGTTATACAAGCTGTACACTTAATACTTTACACTGTTATACAAGCTGTATACTTAATACTTTACACTGTTATACAAGCTGTACACTTAATACTTTACACTGTTATACAAGCTGTACACTTACTACTTTACACTGTTATACAAGCTGTACACTTAATACTTTACACTGTTATACAAGCTGTACACTTACTACTTTACACTGTTATACAAGCTGTACACTTACTACTTTACACTGTTATATAAGCTGTACACTTAATACTTTACACTGTTATACAAGCTGTATACTTACTACTTTACACTGTTATACAAGCTGTATACTTACTACTTTACACTGTTATACAAGCTGTACACTTAATACTTTACACTGTTATATAAGCTGTACACTTAATACTTTACACTGTTATACAAGCTGTACACTTAATACTTTACACTGTTATACAAGCTGTACACTTAATACTTTACACTGTTATACAAGCTGTACACTTAATACTTTACACTGTTATACAAGCTGTACACTTAATACTTTACATTGTAGCAAAGTGTAATTTCTTCAGTGTTGTCCCATTAAAAGATATAATGAAATATTTACTAAAATGTGAGGGGTGTACTCACTTTTGTGAGATACTCATATATATATATATATATATATATATATATATATATATATATATATATATATATATCATATTTTATTGCTGTTCATATTTACCCTCAATTCACATTACTTTGGGAAAATGTATTGTTTGGATTCACTAAGTGTGATAGAAAGTTTTATTCTGAGTATTATGTTATGTTATATTTAATAATTATTTTAACCAAATTTTAGGGAAGCCAAGCTTTTTGGAGCTGGCTGCCAATATTAAACAACACATGTTTTCCATATCTAACTGTACAAACAAAAAAAAGCTGTTAGATCATATGACCTTTGTAAGCTTTACAAAAATATGTATATGAAGTTTTTTTGCTTGGTTTTGATTTTTTCCCCTTTACTCGTTTATGAACTCGTAAAATTTTACAAAAGATGTTGTTTCCTGCTGTATATCCACGTCTTTCGATAAAGCTTGCATTATAAAAAATAAAATAAAATAAAAAATAAAAAAATACGCTCCCCTAAATACAACGGAGGAACCATTTTTTAGTGACACATATCTGAAAAACGTCTATAAAAAAAATGTCCATAGATGTATAAAAACCTGCCACTATGTACCGTTTTATCTCACGCTGAGAGGATGTAACTCTACATGGATGTAAATAAACAAGGCAATGTAATGTTAAGTAACGTTAGCTGGGCTGCATCCGTATTACGTTCACGTTACACGAGACGAGTTGAGGATCTCCTCCCGTGTTTACGTCGAGTTTCCGCCACTTCTCTCCGGTTCTTACTCTTCCAGCTTTCACAGTTTTATTTCACAAGTACGGATCATGTCAGACGGGTTGTTACCTTTAAAAGACGGTCGTCTAAGCCCATTTCATGGAACTGAAGTCTTTCTGCAGCCATCTCTGCCCCTCGCACTTCACTCACATGTGCGTCGCAAGAGTTTTACGTAATGTTGCCTTCAAGTCCCTCCTCTGAAGCTCCGCGTTCTCAGTCACGCCAAGAGAATTTGCAATAGTTCTTCTTCTTCTTCTTTGTTTTTTTTTAACGGCGGATGCGGACTAACTTAGCGCACTACCGCCACCCTCCAGATAAATTGTGCCTAATCACCACTAGGCTTACATCCTTAAGAATAATGTAGCCTGCAAGCCACACAAAAAAAAAAAAAAAATAAAAATAAAAATAAAAATAAAAAAAAAAAAAAAAATAAAAATAAAAAAAAAAATAAAAATAAAAATAAAAATAAAAATAAAAATAAAAATAAAAATAAAAATAAAAATAAAAATAAAAATAAAAATAAAAATAAAAATAAAAAAATAAATAAAAAAAAAATAAAAAAAAAAAAAAAAAAATAAAAAAAAAAAAAAATAAAAAAAAAAATAAAAATAAAAATAAAAATAAAAATAAAAAAAAAAATAAATTAAAAAATAAATAAAAAAATAAAAAAATAAATAAAAATAAAAATAAAAATAAAAATAAAAATAAAAATAAAAATAAAAATTAAAAATAATAAAAAAAAAAAAACATAATAATAATAACAATTAGTCTAAAGCAGATTAAAAACAAAAGTTAACGAAAGGCAGTATTAAAAAGACAGGTATTTAGCCTTGATTTAAACATAGTAAGGGTTGGAGCTGACCTACAGCTTATCGGTAGTTTGTTCCAGATATTTGGAGCATGGAAACTGAACGCAACTTCCCCCTTTTTTGTTCTGATCCCGGGGATGGCAAGCAGACCCGTCTCTGGTGGTCTAAGACAGGGATCTTCAACGTTTTTTAGGCCAAGGACCCCTAGCTGACAAAGAAACGGAGCAGGGACCCCCCACTATACATATATTGTATAAAATTGTGTTGCATATTAAACTGGGCCTTCAATTACGTGTAGGGCGGACTAAAGCCTTTACACATACCTTGTTATGGTGCATACAATACCAAGCTTTTATAAATAACATTTTTTGGCATGTTCATATATTTATACTTCATGTTTTAATGTTGAAATGTGGCACAGTGAATCCTTAAGCTTAACTGTATCTGCGGATGGCTACCTTAGCTATAGGCCAGTAAGCCTATATCTTCAATGTTGTGCATTAAAAAACATTTTCTTTTAAAACCATTGATCAGTAATTTGGTGGCCCCCCCTGCTACAACTCTGAGGACCCCTTAGGGGTCCCGGACCCCCTGTTGAAGATCTCTGGTCTAAGAGGTCCAGAAGATCTGAGAGGTGAGTCTGCCCTCAGGAAGATTCTTTTGGGCTTCAATCTATGGAAACAAATCCAAATAACCAAGTACGGCAGCCGAGAACGGCCATTGATTATTATTATTATTTTTTTTATTGATTTTTTTTTTCATGCACTGCCGGTTCCCATCTTCTTGGTCCTAATCATCCATAGGCCTACTGCCACAACTATCTTCCTGATTGTCTGCCACGTGCAATTGTAGCCTATCATATACCGGACCTATACAGGATACTCTCGCAAAATACTCTCTCCGCTTAGTCTATCCTAATTATAATAATCCCTAAGAAATGTTGCTGTGACTTTTACTTGTAGGCCTACAAAACAACGAAAACTTCTCTAAACGCTGCATGACCACGTGCATATACCGTCCTCATCTAAGCGTCTGTCCTCCACCTCTCGTCTCTCTCGAGTTCTCTCATTTGACCGGAAGATGGCGACAACAAAATGATAGAAACCTCACTGTTGCTAGGGGCAACACCAAAAATTAGATCAGCTTTCCTTTCACGTATTTCTGTTTTTATTTATTTCACATATTTTTTTTTACTTTTATCTATTTTTATTCATAATATACATATAATAATAAAATACATATTATAATATGTATTATAAATTTGTATAGGCCTAACATAGGCATATATATATATACACACACACACACACACACACACACACACACACACACACACACACACACACACACACACACACACACATTTTTTTTACTGCTGAATGGACCATGTATTGTAGCCTATTTGTTTACTTTCCCTGATTTTCCTCATTTGACCGGAAGATGGCGACGAACAAATGCCTGAACACCAACGTCACTTAGACCCTCATTAACAATTAAATATAAAATGAAATAACGGCGATCATTTCAGCAGACGAAGCGGCGAAGATGAACACAGCAGCATAGATGTGGTTTTAAAGCGGGAGCCGCCATGTCTTGTGGAGTTACTAGGCTATATTATGGAATATGAGTCTTAATGAGGACTTGTTGAGAAGATGGTGCTGAGAAGCGGTGATAGGAGCTGAGGGGAGCGGTGGTCCTTGAGGGGAGCGGCGCTCGGACTGAGGGGAGCGGTGGTCGGACTGAGGGGAGCGGCGGTGGAGCGGTGGTCGGACTGAGGGGAGCGGCGGTCGGACTGAGGGGAGCGGCGCTCGGACTGAGGGGAGCGGTGGTCGGACTGAGGGGAGCGGCGCTCGGACTGAGGGGAGCGGTGGTCGGACTGAGGGGAGCGGCGGTCGGACTGAGGGGAGCGGCGCTCGGACTGAGGGGAGCGGCGGTGGAGCGGTGGTCGGACTGAGGGGAGCGGCGGTCGGACTGAGGGGAGCAGCGCTCGGACTGAGGGGAGCGGCGGTCGTTGAGGGGAGCGGCGCTCGGACTGAGGGGAGCGGCGGTCGTTGAGGGGAGCGGCGGTCGTTGAGGGGAGCGGCGGTAGGAGCTGAAGATGTGTGTAGGTGGTGGATGCTCAGCAGCAGCCCCGTCATCATCCCATCGTAAATAAATGAGTCAACATGGCCGCGGAGCAGCTCGCCCTGTATCACCGCTGAGACACCGAATAAAACAACACAGGTGAATAAAACAACCTGTGTTGAAAAGACTCGGCCTGCATGTTTTTTTTCACATTGTTTTTGTAGTCTCAATCACAGAGAGGCATCCGGCCGTCACCACAATAAAGCTACAGGTCAATATTTGTTATATAATCTTAACATGATAATATTAAAATGATGAAGACTGTAATTATTTTCCTTTATTCGATTTTATTTCATTCTAGTTCTCTGTAGGCATATTATTTATTTTTATTTATTTATTTTTTGCCTTTGTTCGTTGTTTTAATATTTCATGAGTTAATAAAGCGCTCATTCCATCTCTGGTTTTTCAGATTAAATGGCGTTCATGTCCCGGTTCTCCCGGTCCCGGAGCAGCTCCAGGTCGCCGAACCGAAAAGACTCCGAGCGCGTGTCCCCGACGCTGACCGTGTCCGAGCTGGAGAGACTCCTGTGCACGGGCAAAACTGCCTGTAACCATGCCGACGAAGTGTGGCCACGACTCTATATTGGAGATCAGTAAGTTAACAAAAATAAGCACAAAGCAGCACACACACACACACACACACACACACACACACACACACACACACAGTAACACGCAGTAACACACACACACACACACACACACACACACACACACACACACACACAGTAACACGCAGTAACACACACACACACACACACACACACACACACACACATACACACACACACACACACACACACACACACAGTAACACGCAGTAACACACACACACACACACACACACACAGTAACACGCAGTAACACACACACAGACACGCAGACACACACACACACACACACACACACACACACAGAGACATACACACACACACACACAGACACACACACACACAGACACACACACACACACACACACACACACACACACACACACACACACACACACACACAGTAACACGCAGTAACACACACACAGACACAGACACACACACACACACACACACACACACAGAGACATACACACACACACACACACACAGACACACACACACACACACACACACACACACACACACACACACACACACACACACACAGACACACACACACACACACACACACACACACACACACACACACACACACAGAGAGACATACACACACACACACACAGACACACACACACACACACACACACAGACACACACACACACACACACACACACACACACACACACACACACACACACACACACACACACAAAATAACTCAAATCATTACTGAAGTAGATCGTCCTGCATTCAACGTTTTACCTAAGTAAATGTACATAGGCATTTACTAGTTTAAATCAAAATATACTTAAAGTAGCCTATTTATAGTAAAAGTACCCATGATATAGCATGTTATGTTACTATTATTGATGCATAGTTGAAGCTGGTAAAGTTGGAGCTAATTACAGATACTTTATATCATGCAGGGTGCTTAATTTATAATAATATATAATAATGTATTAGTTGATTGTTGTTGAATATTAGTTACAGCTTGTGTTATATATTTCAGAATAGTACTCAACCCTCCTGTTGTCTTCGGGGTCAAATTTGACCCGTTTTGAAAAAGTTATCAGAAAATTTGGGTTTCTTTCAACCAAATTGTCCAAAAACATAACGTGGATGGTTGCATACAACTATTACTCTTTACAAATAAAATACATGGTCAGTTCACTACTTTCATTGGATTTGGGTGTGTTATTAAATTTTATAGCGTTTGAAAAACAAAATGATCAAAGAACGTTGGATAAAAGTGACAAAAATGTTGAAAAAAACAACAAAAACGGTAATAAAAAAGTGCAGAAAAAATGACAAAAACATCCACAGTAACATCGGAAATTTTTGACAAAACAATTTGGAAAAAAGTGACAAAAACATTGGGAACGAGTGACGACATTTTTTGAAAAAAGTGACAAAAATGTCACCAAAAAAAGTTTGAATTCGAAATTTTGACCCAGAAAAAAAATAAAGTTGCACGGTCGATGGTAGGACAACACAAGGGTTAATAATAAGATTTTGTAGACTAATGGATGAGTTGATTTATGCGACAGATCTGTGCACTTTAAGTGGTCGTTAAGACTAGAGAAGCCAATGTAATTGCAGTGTATTTACTATCTGTGAAACTGAGTTTCTCCACAAAGAATCACGCAAAAGAAGAACTTTAAATACTGTGTTTACCAGAAATGTGTTCATAAGTTTCACTCATTCAGCATTTAAAAGCATTTTGATTGAACATGTGGACAGAGAGGGTCATACAGAAAATAATAGTACACAAAATAGAAAGCATTGAGATAAATAAACTATATTAAATAAAACATTTTTTACATGTTTGAAAAGCATTTTTTAAGCTAAAACAAACAAACAATGACTAATCAACTAAAGAAATGAAGAGGGTGCAGCCCTAATGTGAAGTTGTGGCAGTCAAACGGAAACATCTGCACGCTCCAGCTGCCTTTGTTCATGTCACTTTTACAAATTCAACATATCAATCACATATGACATGTGAGTAATAATCAGACTGACGGACTGATACTAGGTTGTAAAAAAAATCTCCTTTTCTCTGCAGAGAGATCGCATCAGACCGGCGTGAGCTGGCCAAACTTGGCATTACACACATCCTCAACTGTGCCCAGAGCAAGTGGCGCAGCGGAGCCGAGTATTACCTCGGCATGAACATCACCTATCACGGCATCGAGGCTCACGACTCCCCCACCTTCGACATGAGCGTCAACTTCTATCCCGCTGCTGAGTTCATCCACAAAGCCCTCACGAGTGGAGGTTAGTCTCTGTGGCAGGACGCCGGGGGGGAGGGAGCGCGGCAACGAGGGAAAGACAGTCAAGGCAGCGGGACGATTTCTCTAGGTTATTGATTAAATATAGATTATATAGGCAGGCAGGTAACCAAAGGAAGGCCAGGCTGGGAACAAGCAATGGTAAACATTTGACACAACAAGTTAGCGTTGCATTATCTTAAACATCATTAGGGTCTCTTAAACAAAAGGGCATCAGCAGGGTCCACAATTAGCTTTTTTGTCCACCAGCCAAATGGCTAGTGAATGTTCCAAGTTTACCAGCCACTCAATAGATAACCAGTGCTTTTTGGCTGGTGAGTGAAGCAAGTCTACCAGCCACTTGCATACTTTACCAGCATTTGGCTGGTGGATGGTGCCAATTTTGGACCCTGGGCATCAGTCCAGATTAAGCCGTAGGTCAGACAGACAGTAGCCTGGTTGACACCCGGGGAAGGTTCATTCACAGCCCATTTCCAAAGGGGCGTCACCAACGGACGCCGCTCAGATTTGACATTTATTCATTGAAGAGGAATGACCCCTTGAGATGAACCATCTCGTTTTCGAGGGGATCCTCAAATCCAGGTAGAGAAATTGACATTGACCTTACAGCGGCAGTCAAAAAAAAAAGAATACATAACAAGACATTCACTCATACAAGACTCTCCAAAGATTGCTCACTCATCCCTCAACAAAGTAAAACACATGAAATATGAAATATGTATGTACCGAAACACACATCTCGACACCAGTAAACACGTATGCACACATAAATGTAAATGTAAGGGGTGAATGCATCATGCTTAAGAAGTTTCATTTATCAGTCCCTCCAGAAAAACGCGGAGTTTTTTTGTGATTGTTGCGGGCAAAAATCCTTGATTATGTGGCACGTTTTCTTAAAAAATGCGATGGAATATGCGGAATATTTATGCCATTTTATGCAATTTTATGCGATGAAAATTGCGGGAACTTGCAAAAATTGCGGGAACTTGCGGGAACTTGCAAAAACTGCGGTTTGATGAAAAAGAGAAAAAAAAGTGATTCCCCCAACACCGTGTTCTCAGTAGGTGAAATGACGTCACTTCATAACGTTCCCATGGCAACAGGGGAAAATGGCTGCTCTTGTGTGAAGTAAACGCAACATTTTTCAACTTTCTGCTGAGATATATGTGACTTTTTTGCAACTAAAATGCGGGGATTATGAAATCATGCAAGCCCCGCATATTTTGCGTGGAAATCGGCAATTTATGCGGCGAAAGTGCGGCGTATTTTTAAAAATGCGGCCCACCCCGCATAAATATGCAGACTTTGGCTGATTATGCGTTGAATTCTGCGATCGCATAATCGCGTTTTTCTGGAGGGACTGATTTATTCCCGTTTAAGGGTATCAACTCTAACAGTGGTAACCACTGTAGAGCAATAGTGAAGTAGTAAAGTAGTAGTAAAGTAGTAGTAAAGTAGTAGTAAAGTAGTAGCGTAGTAGCCACCAATAATGCTCCAGCATCTGTCCTGACCTGTGCAAATGCCTTCAACCAATCAGAGCGATAAAGGAGATGACGTATGCAGAGCAACGGAAAAACATCTCAACCAGCGAGCACGTTTCAGCGTGTAAAGCAACGGTTGTGATTGGTGCCTCGATTTGGAACAATTGGAAATGGGCTTGAATGGGCTTCTTGGCCAGACGGACTCGCAGAGCAAATCTCAAATTTGCCGGAAGTTCGTCTGGGTTTTCCCAGGCTAGACAGACAGGCAACAGAAGCTCAAAAGCGATGAACGAAAACCACAGGGGCGAGAGGCCGGACAGCTGAAGAACGGAGCCTGGGGGGCTTTAAGCAGACGTACGGGAGGCAGAGCAGATGGGGGGGAAGCAGGTCGGGCCTAAAAAGCCTGGCTGCTATGGCGACAGAGACGGAGCAGGTCTGGAGGACGAACAGCTGGCCGGGCAGACGAGCGGAGCCGCTCTAGAAAACGACCTGAAGGGCGGTGATACACACGGCAGCCAGGAGGCGGGGGGGAAAAACGACCTGGAGGTCGGCGACATCAGAGGGACCGCTCTGGAGTTGGGGCGACTTAGGCGGGAGCGCTCTGAAGGTCGGCCAGGAGGCGGGGCAGACGGGCGGGACCGGGCCAAGGTCTGGCAGGGCATCGGCGGTCACGGTTATTGCAAAAAAAAACTTGCAAAAACAAGTCGTGAACTCAACATTGACATATCAGCGTCTTTTAAGTTGATATGTTGAACTTGTCATCAAACTGTTGTCATGTTACACATTCATTAGGAGTCTTTGTGTTTGCGTTCCACCTGATGAATGTCAGCCCAGTAATATCTGTCTCGTTATCTGCTAAACGCTCCACTATGTTCGCCAGATAGTCTCTGAGTGAGTCTGTCTGCTGTTTGCTGCTGAGCAGGTAGTGTTCAGCGTTTCAGCTTTTTTACGTTTTTGTCTCTGAAAGCGACGCCATGACAGCGCCGAGAGAGAACCAGGACCGATAAACAAAGAGCTAAACTCACTGTGCCTAAGAGGAGCTGCATATTCAGTCAGCTGATGATTCTCTGGAAGTTTATCACTACCAGAGATTGTTTTCACTCATTTAATACATTGTTTAAAACTATTTTTGACTTTAGCAGCTTTAAAGATATTTAGTCTAAAGGGCAAAAGATGATATGCATAAAAGAAATGTATAGAAACACGTGAGAAACTGATGTATATGATGATACTCTGAGTGTGTCTCTGTGTGTGTGTGTGTGTGTGTGTGTGTGTGTGTGTGTGTGTGTGTGTGTGTGTGTGTGTGTGTGTGTGTGTGTGTGTGTGTGTGTGTGTGTGTGTGTGTGTGTGTATGTAGGTAAGGTGCTGGTCCACTGCACTGTGGGAGTGAGCCGCTCCGCCACTCTGGTGCTGGCCTACCTGATGATCAGACAGAACCTGACGCTGGTCGAGGCCATCAAGACGGTGAAGGACCACCGGGGCGTCATCCCCAACCGGGGTTTCCTCCGCCAGCTCAACGGCCTGGACGGCATCCTGAGAGAGAGCCGTAAGACGTCGCCGCACAGCTGAAAAAACCCTCCACACACACACACACACACACACACACACACACACACACACACACACACACACACCCCTGAGGACGGGTTGAACTGGGGGAGATAATGGGACCAAGTCAGGAGCAGCTGGTGGGTTTCTGATGCTGTGGCAGAAGGTGAGAGCAGGGTTTGACTGATATCTGCTTTATAATATCTTCAAACTCAAGTTTTATTTGTTATATATTTATATATTGTTGTTGTGTTTGAGGCTACATCTACACTGCTACGTTTTGGTTTAAAGACAAATATCTTTTGCCATGTTTTACGTCTCGCGTCCGCACTACTCCGGCTTTTCCGAGCACCTCAAACGGAAACATTTTGGAAACACTGCTGCCCCCGATTTGGTTTGAATACTCCGGGGTTGCTTTGTAGTCTGGACGGACACAAACCTTTGGAAGCTTTGGAAATGATGATGCCTGTAAGTCACTCTTATCGGTTAGGTAGGCTTACATACTTTTTTCAGTAACAGTTCGGTCCAAGCAGATAAACCCCTGCTCTCAAAGGAGCGATGTTGGGTGACGGCACTTCTTGTTGACGTTCAAAGTATTTGCAAACAAAACGGAGGCTACCTCGCCCCTCCCTCCTCCTCATCCTGTCCCCTCCCCCTCCCTTCCGCGCACTAACCCCCCACCCCCCAAATCCTTCTTGTCGGTTATTGGCTGGAACGCTGTTTGTTATGTTTGGTGGTGCAGGTTGGCACAATTCGTTTTTGTTGGCGTTTGTGGAGCCTGGGCTGTCTACAGAGACCGCATTTTTTTTTACAGTATGTTCAGGGGACAGGCAGCTAGCAGATAGTGAGGAGATGTTTTTTACAGTGTGTTCAGGGGACAGGCAGCTAGCAGATAGTGAGGAGATGTTTTTTACAGTGTGTTCAGGGGACAGGCAGCTAGCAGATAGTGAGGAGATGTTTTTTTACAGTGTGTTCAGGGGACAGGCAGCTAGCAGATAGTGAGGAGATGTTTTTTACAGTGTGTTCAGGGGACAGGCAGCTAGCAGATAGTGAGGAGATGTTTTTTACAGTGTGTTCAGGGGACAGGCAGCTAGCAGATAGTGAGGAGATGTTTGCTGTATGTGGCAAAAAAAATGTTGTAGCCTAAAAAACATGTGACATCGCTTAGAGCACCTTTAATTTATCCATTGTTGTTCTTTCTCCAAAGTATTTCTTTCTCTCTGTTTTCAACCTCTACATCCATGATTTTGTACTGCAGAGTAACGTCAGACAGTCTGCTTCCTGTTTACACCGGCACGCACACGCCCAGTGTGTGTGAACGGTCATGTGATACGTGTTGTCGGACGTGTTAATATGCACAGAAATTAGTCGTGCTACTGGAGCTAAAACTCTTGTGTGGACGGAGATCGTTTTTGTCTCAAAGCGCCGCTTAAAAATGAAAACCTCGTTGCGTAGATGTAGCCTCTGAAACGACATGAAGCCAACATCTTTTATAATGTGACATGTATATAATGTCAGAAGGAAACTCTCAGCCCATTAATGAAGAATTAATTTAAGTCAATGAGTTTTATTGATTACATTCCACCTGTGACGAGCAGGCGATCAGATCGGGAACCCCTCGTTTTATTATATATATAACAGGAAAGTCCACTCTTTCAACTTTTTAATCAAACTTCAGAGCATTCCACTAGAACCTGATGTTTTACTGCCACTGAAAAGAGTACAAAAAAATAAATAAATCTTGACTCTTGACAGAACCCGGCGTTGCTAATACGCTGCAGGGATCCTTCACAGGTCACGGATTCTCTGGCGCATTTGTTATCGTTTCTGGAAATTTCTAGAAACGGTGTCGACGACTCCACCAAGGTCTTAAAATGAGCTGAATTATACTGGAAGTAGATGAAATAATCTAATCTCAGTAGTAGATTTTTTCACTTTTTTTAAGAACCCAAAAACCTGCAAACGTTTGGTCACTTGAACTCTCTTTATTCACAAAGTTTTAGTCGTCTTTTAACAGGTCAAATTTACGATCCTCGGTTTCCACGGTGACGGGGACATGTCCGTTAAATCCTATCTAAGGGCTCCTGCACACTGCCTGCGTGGCGTGTCCGTTTTTATTTCGGCTCCCATGTTAACAGGTTAGAGCTTGCACGCTCCTGCGTGCTAGAAATAGAACCGACGCCTATTTTTCACGTGACACGCCAAGCGTGTTGGAAGCGTTTCCAGGCAAAATAGACACAAATACATATTAATAAATGACATTTTGATGTTTGAAAGTCTCGAGGTTTTGACATAAATAATATATAATAATATAAGATAATTATCGATTTTCAAATATTGCACCTGTCAGTACAGAATAAAAAATATTTTGCCGTCAATACTGCCGACGTTGTCTTTGCTGTAATCAGATCAGTTGAAGAACACGCCATTATTTCATTTTAGCAATGAGAAACATCCATGTGTCCAGACAAGGCTAGCAGCAGCAGCAGCAGCAGCAGCAGCAGCAGCAGCAGCAGCAGCTGCAGCTGCAGCGCCGCCTCAGACACGTTTCTGGTGTGCAAAGACATAGAAAACGCCGCGCAGCCGCCACGCAGCAGAAACGCCACGCTCACGCCACGCAGCCGGTGTGACGGAGCCCTTAGTCCCCCTCATTTTGAAAGTTTAATTTTGATTCATCCACTAAGAAACAATTTAAAATGTGTCCTGTTACTGTTTTCGATAATTCTCCTAAAATGACGCCAGAACTGATCGTCATCATTCTGAATGGCAGATTCTTCGCTTACGAGAACACTTTGATTAGTTGGTGAAGTAATTACACGTGAATGAGCACATATCAGTCCCTCCAGAAAAACGCGGTTATGCGATCGCATAATTCAATGCATAATCAGCCAAAGTCCGCATATTTATGCGGGGGGGGGGCGCATTTTTTAAAATACGCCGCACTTCCGCCGCATAAATTGCCGATTTCCGCGCAAAATATGCGGGGCTTGCATGATTTCATAATCCCCGCATTTTAGTTGCAAAAAAGTCACATATATCTCAGCAGGAAGTTGAAAAATGTTGCGTTTACTTCACACAAGAGCAGCCATTTTCCCCTGTTGCCATGGGAACGTTATGAAGTGACGTCATTTCACCTACTGAGAACACGGTGTTGGGGGGGAATCACTTTGTTTTCTCTTTTTCATCAAACCGCAGTTTTTGCAAGTTCCCGCAATTTTTGCAAGTTCCCACATTTTCATCGCATAAAACTGCATAAATATCCCGCATATTCCATCGCATTTTTTAAGAAAACGTGCCGCATAATCAAGGATTTTTGCCCGCAACAATCACAAAAAAACTCTGCGTTTTTCTGGAGGGACTGACATATTGGTGTAAGAACAAAGGTTTTGTTTTTGCTAAGAATCAACTCAAAAAATTACACAATGGAGCTTTAAGTCGCTTTCTTTGGTATACTAACATTTTTATGGAAAGCATGAAAACCAGTTTGATCATAACCTGTCTTGCATAGAAAGAACTATAATTTTATAGAAAGACGTACAAGTATCTTACCAAAAAATGACTTTGGTAGAAGTTAAAGTCAGATTACTTGAGTAAAAGTCTCTAGAAGTATCTGATATGTACGGTACTTAAGTGGCAAAATACACTTTAATAAAAAAAAACATTAAATATACTTAAATATTAGAATCAAAAGTAAAAAATAACTTTGATTCTGAACTTGATTGTTGCTTCCCTATAGTAATGCATAATAGTCATGGTTTTCACACCTTAAACTTAAAATTCAAAGACTCACATCAAGAAAGAGAAAAACAGAAACAAAATAAAAATGTTTGTGCGGAAGGATCGTTCACTCCAATGTACGACATTTCTTGCAAGTAACAAGTAACAAGTAACGAGTAACAAGTAACAAGTAACAAGTAACAAGTAACGAGTAACGAGTAACAAGTAACGAGTAACGAGTAACGAGTAACGAGTAACAAGTAACAAGTAACGAGTAACGAGTAACGAGTAACAAGTAACAAGTAACAAGTAACGAGTAACAAGTAACAAGTAACGAGTAACAAGTAACGAGTAACGAGTAACGAGTAACGAGTAACGAGTAACGAGTAACGAGTAACGAGTAACAACTAACGAGTAACGAGTAACGAGTAACGAGTAACGAGTAACGAGTAACGAGTAACGAGTAACGAGTAACAAGTAACAAGTAACAAGTAACGAGTAACGAGTAACGAGTAACGAGTAACAACTAACAAGTAACGAGTAACGAGTAACGAGTAACGAGTAACAAGTAACAAGTAACAAGTAACGAGTAACAAGTAACGAGTAACGAGTAACGAGTAACGAGTAACAAGTATCGACGAGTAAAAGTATACATTTTATCTAGGAAATGTAATGGAGTAAAAGTGAAAGTTTCCACAAATATAAATAATGAAGTAAAATTCAGATACGTGAAATGTATAAGAAGTACAGTCACGGAATATTTGTACATTGTTACATTACAACACTGATCATAATGTTTATAAACGTGAACCAAAGGTCATTAATAAAGTGAGTACAAGTGATCGACAGCGTGCAGGATTCAACAATAGACCAAATAACTTAAAAAGTTAAAATGGAGATAACAGTATCGCCTCTGGCCCTTTTCTTATCAGCCCGCCTGGAGCTCAGGGTCGGGATTCACGGGGCCGCGGGCTTTATTTTGTGCGGGGGGCCCCCGAAATAACCACGCCTGGCTCTGTCCACACGCGGGCTGCTATTCTGTCTTTTGTAATCCAAACGGAGGGTTAAACCTCAGAAACAAAGACTCTTGCTCAGCGATTCTCCCCCTATAGTTTAAGTCTTTGCGGGTCTTCCCTCCTCCACGTACTTTTTTTTTTACATTCAGCAAGTGTCATTAAGTGCTCTGAACAACTCACACACTCAGTTGTAGCCCAGGTGTAAACCAGCACAGGTATATGTAGCCTGTTGATTAACAGTGTTGTCACAATCCGTACGCAGTTGCTACCTGTGACGAGTGTGTAAACAGAAAACAAACATTACAGTATATGATCATTTTTGTTCAAGTCAATGTATTGTTTCAATCCAATGTATTTCAAAAAAATAATCACAGTTCTTTATTAGATATCTTGTGTAATGATCTCAAAATTCATCCGGTAGAGAAGAGACTCGAGCACATTTGGACTGGATCGACATTACGGGGGGTGTGGGGGGGGGGGTGGAGGAAGGAAACCATCACCGTTCACCTCAGTAATTTAGAACAGAAACATACATCGGCAGTATGACATGAGACTGGGGCGTCGCGACGGGACGAGTGGGTCAAAAGTTGCAAAGGAATTGGGTGTTGATGGCGCAGTGGTTAGAACACATGCCTTTGGTGTGGGAGACCAGGGTTCGATTCCCACCATGATCCACCAACCAATGTGTCCCTGAGCAAGACACTTAACCCCTAGTTGCTCCAGAGGTGTGTGACCTCTGATATACATAGCTTACACTGACACTTTTATCCAAAGCGACATACAATTGGATAAAAGCGTCAGCTAAACAACATGTAATGTAGGAATTCCCGCACACGTCTTAACTTGCAGATAGAGATCGACCGATGCTGGTTTTTCGAGGCCGATAACGATAATTAGTAGTTAAATGAAACCGATAACCGATTTGTTTTTTAACCGATATGCATTCACAGTGAAAATCTTTAAGTCAAAATGAAGATTTTTTTTGAATTTTACAAACTTCAACACAAAAGTTAGTTTGAATGCTTGAAGCAATCGTCCTGAACCCAACCCGTCACCCGCTGTACGCGGCGTCGACATACACGCACGTAGCTCAAAATGCGTACAGATGTGAAGTGGCGTGTATGTTTACGCGAAGTCACGATGTCGCGGTGAATCCGTTCAATCCAATCCAATCCACCTTTATTTATAAAGCACCTTAAAAACAACACTGCCGACCAAAGTGCTGAACACAGTCTCTAAATAAATGAGGACGTACAACAAAAGCACAACAAAAGAAGAACAAAATAAAGTAATAAAAAACAATAGATAATAAAATAAATGCAACAATATTACAAAGCTGAAAAAAGTCAACCCTCAAACTGAGTTAAACGCCAACGAAAATAAATGAGTTTTTAGATGAGATTTAAAAACAGGAAGAGACTCAGCCAGCCTTCACTTGAAGTTTGATTCAAATTTCAGTTTAACCCCCCCCCCCCCCCCGACCTTTGTTGTGCTTCCAAGGTGCACTCCCAGGTGAGGACTTCTTCTCTGTAATACATAGTAATAACTTCACAGACACAGTAAGTTTGATCAAACAATAGGCTTCAGCTGAAGGAGAACAACACTACAGGCTCTGCAGCCTGCACTGACCATGTGTGTCCTGCTTTCTCTCCCTCTTTCAGCCTCTTTTATTGAGATTCAAACACACACACACACACTAAAGGTTACACCCATGTTGCATAACATTCTCATGATGAGCTTGTGTCTATAGGTTCAATATGTTCACTAACCTAGCTCAAACCAGTACCCTGATGTATAGACAATGCCTATTGTTCTGCTTCTCTATAGCAGGCAGTTAGATTCTCCTATCTATACAGCCGGGCTTACTCCCTGGTAACTCATTAAGCGCAGGCCCTGTTGCTACATCCTGTTACAAATAAAGAAAAGAGATAAGTGTGCATGCAACTTGTGTGAGAGCAACAATCAATAAGGCTGAAGTAGATGTATTATATTCCACACCTTCACGTAAGTACTACATCCAGTCCAAATGGTGCTTCAGACTCAACACAGCGCTCTAACGTGGCTATTAACCCTTGTGTTGTCTTCACCGTCGGCCATGAACTTGTCACTTTCATTTCATCTTCATGTTGTATTTCATTCACGGGTGTGGTGGAAAATACCCAGGGTGCAGCAGCAGGTGTAGATTAGTTAACTGTTTTAGAATAATTGAAGATGAAACAAGTACAAAGAAATAGTCGTAGACTGAAACCAATGTAGGTTTTTGTAATTTATTGAAGTAGTATATATATTCTGCAGAATAGGAGGACTGGTTCACAGGATGCACGGAGCGAGGTGTGGAAGAGTCTTCAAAGTTCACACATCAAGAACATCAGCTTAAATACACAGATAAGAGAGAGGGAGTGACATCGACACATGCATAACGACATCTGTTAATGCAATACAATCTTCAGCCTATCTTGACCTTTGACGTGTCATGCAAATCATAGAGACAACTGAGGTGCCTAGAAGTCTGTCGGATAAGTTTGCCTATCCCCATTTGGGACCTGATGACATCTCCATAAATTTATGGAGATGTACATTTGTCACAGAACAAGATAATTAACAGTTTGACCTGACCTCTATCAGTTCACGAAGAGGTTGCGTTTCTTCTAGCTGTAGACTTTGTGACTCCTGTTGCATTTCAGTAGAACAATATGAGCTATTTCTCACAGATAAATGTAGATATCTTTCCTTGTGGGAGAAATAACAAAATCACATACAGAAAGTCATAGTTAATTAGGTAAAATATAATTTTGCCATTACAACGGTAAATTTACCTAATTTAAATAACATTATACCTAATTTTTGAGTTTGAAAAACAGCGGAAATGATGAATTATTGTGACTAATAGAATAGTTAAGATCAGATGGATGGATGTCGAGTGAATCACAGACTGGTTTATGTCACAGTTTGGTCATGCTGCTGTTTTGAAACCATTTAAAAATGTATTTTTCAAATGCTGTGAAATTAAATAAAACAACTATGATGCATGTACGTTGTATGGGTTAACGTACATGCACGCATCCCAGTTATTTTGGGGGCAATCTGGTTGTAAGAAACCCATATTTCTGATATAAAAAACGTTGAAAACGGGTCAAATTTGACCCGAGTACAACACAAGGGTTAAACCACGTCCCAGTCTGGTGTATCTCTCCACCTTTACAGTGACTGTTAGCATCCCGAATGGGACTCTAAGGGAGCATTAACAGTATCATGCCAGCACAAGGAGCATTTAGAGAAGACGTGCAGTGGGAGACAATACCACAAATGTGCCATCGCAAAAGCTAACAACTGCCTGGATGTCAGGAAGAGCGCGCCGTATTCAGTGGCGCACGCCAGTCTTGCAAAGTCCGCTCTTTTGTCTTGGTGTTAAGTGAGGCTTGTGTTCTCGTGCTAATGAAAAACAACAGAAGATCCAATGCTGAAACTCAAACCAGCTTTTTCGAAAATACCGTCCCGTGTGTGTGTATTAATGATTACCTCAAGTATAAAACATGTTATTTTTCTTCGTCTGTGCTGTTTCTAACACCATGATAAAGTACAGGAGACGGGGGAAAGAGATGAGCAACTTTTCTCAGCTCATTTGCAGAAAATAAAATGTAAATAAAAAACAAAGCTGAATATTGGATCTGTACAGTGTGTGGAGATTTAAAGGTATAGTTTTAGTTGAATATTTTGTGGAAATAAGCTCATTCGGTTTCCTGCCGAAATCCCTATAATGAGTTTAAGGGACAATTTGTTTGCAGTGTGTGTTAAAGTGCTCATATTACGCTCATTTTCAGGTTCATAATTGTATTTAGAGGTTATATCAGAATAGGTTTAATTTTCAAAAAACACCAGATTTGTGTTGTACTGCACATTGCTGCAGCTCCTCTTTTCACCCTGTGTGTTGAGCTCTCTGTTTTAGCTACAGAGTGAGACATCTCACTTCTGTTCCATCTTTGTTGGGAGTCGCACATGCTCAGTAGCTAGGTAAGGACTACTAGCCAGTCAGAAGCAGAGTATGAGGGCGTGTCCTGACAGTACCTAGGTAAGGACTACTAGCCAGTCAGAAGCAGAGTATGAGGGCGTGTCCTGACAGTACCTAGGTAAGGACTACTAGCCAGTCAGAAGCAGAGTATGAGGGCGTGTCCTGACAGTACCTAGGTAAGGACTACTAGCCAGTCAGAAGCAGAGTATGAGGGCGTGTCCTGACAGTACCTAGGTAAGGACTACTAGCCAGTCAGAAGCAGAGTATGAGGGCGTGTCCTGACAGTACCTAGGTAAGGACTACTAGCCAGTCAGAAGCAGAGTATGAGGGCGTGTCCTGACAGTACCTAGGTAAGGACTACTAGCCAGTCAGAAGCAGAGTATGAGGGCGTGTCCTGACAGTACCTAGGTAAGGACTACTAGCCAGTCAGAAGCAGAGTATGAGGGCGTGCCATGCTAGCAGCTAGGCGAGCATTATAACGTGTGTTCCAAAGTGACCACGTGTGTCTCTGAAGTAAAGGCTGGACTACAACAGAGCTGTTTGGAGCAGTTGGTGAACAGTGTTTTCTGGTGGAGATGGTAAGTCCCTTTGGGGGGGACTTTGGGCTTTTTCACTTTGTAAACCTATAATGTGCACAAAAAATATACAACACAATAGAGGGGGAAACAGCATAATATGAGCACTTTAAATCGATACTCATTTGGATCACAGCCGGCTACTTGGGGACCAATAGAAAGACCCAAAGCGGCCACATCAGGCAGCCGCTATATCCCCATCTCATGAGACATATTTCCACGAGATCCTGGATATTTGAAATTGCCACATTTTGTATAATATTTGGTTTGATTGTGTGACGGCATGAAGTTACTCCCGATGTCCAGAATCAACTCTCTCGTTACATTTTGTGTCAGGAAAACAGAGACTTCCTTTGCTACGACTCCGTTAAATACGACGATGTCCTGCAGAATCTGCCTTTTTTAGAAGCTCTCCACTCAGTTAAAACACAACTATATATATATATATATATATATATATATATATATATATATATATATTCAAGGATATTTTCTGGACGGAGCCTCTGTTACCGTGACGATCTCTTTGCTGTATTGGATCTGTACGTTTTGTATTTGTGGTTTTACTGTGCCGTGATTGGTCGTTGGTTTCAATTGCTGTTTTATATTCTCGTAATATCTTTGTTTTCTTACAGAGAACTTTCTATAAGAAAACTTGGAATTGTTTTTGAATTTATTTTTGTATCACTCTCTTTGAAGTTCATTGAAGAAGAAACTGGCAAAGGAGATGTTGATGCCTTAATCCGTGTACTTCATGTACCATCTGTGTACTTCAAGTTGGTTTTCAGACTTTTCTTTCAGTTTTTATTGTGAATAACAACACTGAGCGTTGATTGATAACTTTGTTTTGATAAATTCTCTACTTAAATCAGAAATAAAATTAAACTTCTCTCACAGCTGTTGTACTGCATTTTGTGCATTTTGAGTTTTTGTCGCATTTCAGAAATTTGCGTCCTGTTTTTTTTCCAATGTTTTTGCCGCTTTTTAAATTGTTTTTTGCTACTTTTTCTGACGATATTGGTGCTTTTTTCATTTTCAACAAAACATTTGTTTCTTCTTTCTATGATGGCTAAGGAACTTTTTTGACGACTTTTTGGGGCCCAAACTGTAAGTGAAGTCAAGAAGGCTTTACTGTGAGACACGCAATAAAATAGTCAAACTGTAATTAATCAGAAATAAAAATAAATCTCTCACAGCTGTTGTACTGCATTTTGTATTAAAAAGTAGGAACTGTATATTTATGCTTCCACACAGGCCCGTAGACAGGGGAGGGGGTTTGGGTGGTTCAAAATAATAACTTTTAATAACTTGTATTTATATAGCGCCTTTCATTCAGTAATTTTTTGTTAGTTCTCTGATGTCAGCGTGTTAAATGTGAATATGTTCTAGTTTCTTCTCTCCTCTGTGACAGTAAACTGAATATCTTTGAGTTGAGGACAAAACGAGACATTTGAGGACGTCGTCTTGGGGCTTTTTTGGGGAAACACTGATCCTCATTCTCACATTTCAGAGACCAATGAAAACTATGAAAAGAATTGCTAGTTGCAGCCCTCAGTGGTTCTCACAGGACAGCGACGCTACAAACATATGATGATCTTATAGACCACACGTGTCAAACTCGAGGCCCGAGGGCCAAATCCGGCCCTTCGCAGGTTTTGATCCGGCCCGCATTTCAATTAAGGTTCTCAGTTAATTTAGGCCATCTAGTTGTCGCTTTTTCCAAAGTTTTGACACCTTTTCCAGCAGTTTATGTGCTTTTCTTCAATACTTTAGGCAACGTTTTTGACGCTTTAGTCAATGTCTTGCCACTTTTTTGGCGGTTTTTACGATGTTTTTGTCACTTTGACGTTTTTGTCACTTTTTCAGGCAATTTTGACGCTTTTTTTGGCCTTTTTCCAACTTTAAAGGCGCTTTTTTCAACGTATTTGTTGCTGGCTGAGGAACTTTTTTGCCGAACTTCATGAGGTCCAAAATGTAAATGAGAAGACTACAGTATGAGACATGCAATAATACAGTCAAAATAAAAGCATGCCAATAATCTCTACATGTCTGGCCCTTGATGTGATTCTCATTCTCCAGTGTGGCCCTCTGGGAAACTGAGTTTGACAACCCTGTTATAGACCATGATGCATTGCTGTAGATTAAACTACCCAACAGTATATAAAAAAGGAGTTAAAGTGAGCACAACATTAAACATCTACAGCAGGAAAATGCAACGTAAACATGATTGCGGCGGGAATATTAATCCAGAAACATCAGATAGAGGAGAACACCGACTACATTTATTACTCCACATAGTTCCCTGAGTTGAGTTGATGCGTATGATGACCTCTGGTGGTCAAATGTTTTAACAAAGCGAGCGTTCACATGCTGAATGACATCACACACACAAAGTTAGCTTTTCAAGTTGCTTTATTTACACCATCAGCAACATTTTATACAGATTCCGTTAACAAAATGTCCTCAGAGAACAGATTAGAAGGTACAAAATATTACACAAATGAATGTGGATAATAAAGAATAAATCTTATGGGAGAACAAGCCCAAACTATTTTAGTTCGCCACAGTCGGCGATGACAACCTTGGCATTGTCTCTCGGCTTGCCGCCTGATGTGCCGTACGACTCCATTTTCCTGACAACCTCGATGCCCTCCACAACACTGCCAAACACCACGTGCTTCCCGTCCAGCCTGCAGGGGAGAGAAGCCGGTTAGTACGCCAGACGAACACAGACTGTTGATTTAGGGCTGCAACTAACGGTTAGTTATATTTATATTTGATTATTTTCTTGGTAATCAATTAGTTATCCAGTCTAAATGATAGAAATTAGGTGGAAAAATGGTGAAAAATGTGGATCCGTGAGTATGCACACTAATATTCCACTATTATTCTGAATATGCCAATATTATGACTTTGATTCAGGTGTCGTGTGGGATACGGTGGCCAGGTTAGTTCAGTTGGTAGAGCAGGCGCACATATGCAACGCAGCGGCCGCGGGTTCGACTCCAACCTGCGGCCCTTTGCTGCCTTTACATGTCATTCCCCCTCCTTATAAAGGCATCAATCAAATGCCCAAAAAAAAAAAGAAAGCTGCGGGATATGCCGGTATTATTCGTGTTTTAGAAGCATTCTTTAGACATGAATGTGCTGCATGTGCGTCTATCAGGGTTTTACAGCAGTTTGTGACAGTTTTCGGCCTCTTGTCTGCTCACAGCTTAGGGTCAGCTCTGTGCGTTGCTATGGTTGCTGTATACAAACCAACCAGCCGACTGCAGCCCCGATAAGGAGGAGGAATGCACCTACTTTTAAACATTATTGAAGGAATGAAAGCGGGAGGCTGTGTTCGCACGCTCCAACAAGTCCTCCGCCGCTGGTCAACTTTGAAAAAAAATAAAAAAATCTTATTTTGCACGGCTACATGTAAACAGGAATATTCACTTTATTTAGCCATGTAAACAGCTTAGTCCGAGTATCGTCTTTTTTTGGAATAAGGGCATAAACCGGAAAATATTATGTGCATGTAAACGTAGTCATTGTTTCCCAAAAAGCCCAAGATGACGTCCTCAAATGTCTTGTTTTGTCCACAACGCAAAGATATTCAGTTTACTGTCACAGAGGAGAGAAGAAACTACAACATTTAACACATTTAACAAGCTGGAATCTAGTTTTCCTTTCATAAAAAAAAAATAAATAAAATAAAAAAAAATGACTCAAACCGATAAATCGATTATCACAATAGTTGGCGATTAATTTAATAGTTTACAACTAAAAATTGATTAATCTTTGCAGCTCTATGTTGATTAAACCTGAAAGCAGCAGCACAGGGGTTAAAGTGGAGCTCACCAGTCAGTCTTTTCTGTGCAGAGGAAGAACTGGGATCCGTTGGTGTTTTTCCCGGCATTAGCCATGGACAGGATGCCCGGGCCCGTGTGCTTCAGCTGGAAGTTCTCATCAGCAAACTTCTCCCCGTAGATGGATTTGCCTCCAGTTCCATCGTGCTTAGTGAAGTCCCCGCCCTGAAAAAGGAGAAGGCTAACTCAGTATTTGTGGCCACAGCCATCAACAACCTAGTTCCTTGTCTTCACTGTACCTGGCACATGAATTTAGGGATGATACGGTGGAACGTGGAGCCCTTGTAGCCAAAACCCTTCTCCCCGGTGCACAAAGCACGGAAGTTTTCTGTTGAATGAAGACACGGCACTTCATTAAATGCAGAAAAGGCAGACGAGAGACTGGTCTAAAATTGAACACTGAGGGGTCAAGATGAGGCCTCTTAAAGCGCAACTCTCGCCAAAATACAACCTAGGGTCTTTTTGTGAATGTACGCGAGTCAAACTTTAGTTTAAAAAAAACATTTTTAGGACGGAAGCTCCACTTTTAAGTAGAGCTGGGCGATTCTTTTCCCTAAAAAATTTGCACATTTTTTCATAAAAATAAACTTGATTTACGATTCAATCTCCCCCCCCCCCCCCCCCCCTTCCATTTAAAACAAAATAACTGCGATCTGTAAATATTTAAAAAAATATATATATATTTATTGTATTTAATTAAAGTGCATCAACATAACCAAAATTGCAAAGGCAAACCCTTTCTCTGACTGAAGAGTCACTGTGCAACAAAGATTGTTAAACATCCAAATTATTTATACTGTATTTGGATTGAGCTAATAAAACCTAAAAAAAAATATATATAAAAAAATCGATTTTTTGAAAATATGAATCGATTTGACCTACCAACTCGATTTTTAAAATCAAATCGATTTTTTTCCCCCAGCCCTACTTTTAAGATTGACCGTATTCTTGTTTTTGGGTCAAATGGCCTTTTGAATGGGAGAGCTAGGGGCACTTTTATGCTAGCCTCAAAATATCTATTTTTAACCACTAAGAAGACTCGACAACATGAGACTTTGCTCTCAGTAAGTAACGTCAGAGAAACCGGTTTAAATTCCTCAAACACAGCAGAGCGTGCAGGAGCAGCAGGTACAAACACATTCAAATTAACACTGGCTTACTGCCCGACAGATGCTACTTTGTCGATAAAACTGGCATTTTTGATGGCAACTGATTAGCTATGACAGAAGAGAGATGGTGCATCTTCGCCACCTTCAGAGACTTCTGGTGTTCAGCTAGACCGTCTCTTAATAAACCCAGTGATACATGCAAATTGTCCTTCTTCCACCTTCGTTCAGCTTGTCTGCAGTGCTGCCTAAGGGCCCTTGTGGAGTCATTTAGCCAGGGGTCCGCCTTAGGTTTAATAGATTCAGTCCGAACAGGGGCAATAGAGTCTAGGATTTCAGTGCATGTGGACTGGAACACAGAGAGAATGTAATCTGGGGAAGAGGGAGAGACCAGACCATTCTTTGCATAAAACTGTGAGCTCACAAACGCAGAAGTAAACTCTCCAGCTGAAGAGGAGGCGATGCAGCGGCGACTAGCAGGTGGTGAAACACTGATCTCAAAACCTGAAGGGGAAGTGATCCCAGATACCAGTTTCTGTTATTTATTATTTAAGCTGCTCGTCAATGGCGCTGCTGCCCTGCTCCCGTATTGCGGACTGCTCTGTAAGCCCCACCACCACCACCACCACAGCATCCACCTCAATATCTCATGTAAACCCAATTTGCAGGGAGTGATGAGGTCAGATGTGCCGAGTCTCATTGTGGTCGTTTGTGTCTCGTTGTTGTTGTTTTGTGTCTCTTTGTACAGAGTTTGCGCAGGTTTCACCAAGTCCAATGTAAGACTTGGTAAGACCATTATGAATGACATAAAGACCTTCATCACAACATCAACTGAGCCCTACATTCAGTTTTTTTAAGCCAAGTATCTCTGAACTTTTACTTCCCTAAAAGCTGAGAATAAAATCTGTTTCATGTCTGTGAGACTCGCGCCAATAACACGAAAGCTGATAGACTGCAATACAAGTTGCATGTTGGTCTCATATGTAGTCATTTAAATTTGGACTAGCGGAAGAAAGAACTACAACACCACGGAATACATTAAAGAAAGAGCATTAGAGGCGTTGCATGGACGTAGGAGAATGAAGACCTGTTAGAAATTATTTAAGACCTAGAACACAATACTTACACTTTTTAAGACCCCGCGGAAACCCTGTTTGTAGTCTAGACCCTAACTTCAGAGAATATGACAATTAAAACTGCAGAAACAGAATGATGCATTTGAGTCATTTCCTCATAACCTAACTGGGGGACCAAATATCTCATCAGTCAGTCAGTCATCTTGCAGGTTTTCTTGTTGAGAGGTCCATGAAGGTTGTGTATAAATTGCTGTCATCCACCAGGTGGAGATGACCGACATTTTAATCTTCTCCCCACTTATTAATCATAGCAGTGGTACTGTGGCACTCTTCACTGTTTACACACTTTTTTTTTTTTTTTGGCTCTGCGACTTGTTATTCAGGTTCTCACAATCTGAGTCACCCACAGCCTCGCCCTCCATTTTAAATCGAGACGCTCAGGTGAGGCTTGATAGCCAATCACAAATCCCTTTCAGGTGTGTGTGGAAAAAGCCAGAGCAGCAGCTCTGTGGTTACTGTTACTGCTGCATGCAATCAACTTTAGAAAAAAATAAATAAAAGAACACATATATATATATAAAAATCTTACCTGCAGTCTTTGGGACCACATCAGCCCGGAGCTGCAAAGCGCGCGCGCGCACACACACACACACACACACACACACACACACACACACACACACACACACACACACACACACACGTTTATTTTGCAACTCATACTTATCAATGTAAAACACATTTAAGCCGCGGATTTTAAACTATAGTTGAAATACACACGTGAGTTAAGTGATTCTTTTCTTACCTCCATCACAATCCTGCCGGTCTTGGCTCCATTAATAGTGATGTCGAAGAAAACTCTCGGTCTTGCCATGTTTCTCAACGAGCTTGTGGTGTTCGGTTCAGGGGGGGGAAGATACACTCATACGGACAGCGTGTCACACAGGCTCCACTTCTGTCTTTATGTGAGTCGATGCACCGGATGCGGAGGCAGCCGACAGCCAATCACAACCAATGTTCAGGCTCAAGAATGGACCAATAGGTATGAAGAGTGTTGCGGAGTGGGCGGAGTTAAATGGTTGGAAACGTTGCTGCAGGGGCGGAGCAATGAGCAGGTAGACAGCTTTCTGAAAAAGTATTGAAAGCGTGTACAAACGTGTTCAAATGTAACCCACCCAAAATAATAGGTGAGGTTAAAATGCCTTTCAGTGGGGAAGAAGAGGAAATATGTGTCCCTACATGAAAATAAAAGTGTTTGTATATGTTGTCTACTCCCGTGACAACTCCTAAACCAGCCAACTACCCTACTTTTATTTAAAGTGCATTCATTGATCGTCTATTCTGACAGAAATCCCAGCTAGTGAGAAGTATAAATTACATTTACTCAGTTACTGAAGGCTACGTCAGTGATAGACTTTAGTTAAGAAAAAGTACTAATACCACACGGTGAAAACACTGTCACAAGTAAAAGTCCTGCATTGAAAATGTTACTTAGGCCTAAGTAAAAGCATGAAAGCCTGAGTATCATCAGGAAAATGTACTTAAAGTATTACAAGTAAAAGTAGTGTAGTGCATAGAATACTAAGCTATTAAAATAACTCTTGGCATGATGTTTGTTAGACGTACATGTGGGCACAGGGAGTCCTTATTAACCAACCCAGACTGGGTGGTATTAACTGAACCAGATCCAGGGTACAAGCGGACAAAATGGGTTTCCTCAGGAGGGTGGCTGGCCTAGGGAGGTGTTCCAGGCACGTCCAGCTTGGAGGAGGCCTCGGAGAAGACCCAGGACTAGGTGGAGGGATTATAACTCCTACTATGATATTTCTGGATTCATGTTAGCCTGCTGTTACATTAATGTTTATGTTGCACTCTCTCTAACTCTATGTTTCTGTGTACCACTGCCAAGATTCAATGTTACCTGGTACCTGTAATGTTAGTATGATTTTACTGAGGTAAGATGTTTGACATCTTATTTTAAAGCATCTCATAATGAAAAGCACCCTCTGAATAATCCCTGAAACTGGCTGATATAGAGGATTTCTGATGCTTTTGTGTGCAGCAGCCATCTCTCCTGCAGCCAGTCAGCAGAGCACTACATCAGGTCAGTCACACTCAGACACTTCATAGCAAGCTTTGCACCTGCTCATGCTAACATGTAACACTGGTTACACAAACACACACACACACACACACACACACACACACACACACACACACACACACACACACACACACACACACACACACACACACACACACACACACACACACACACACACACACACACACACACACACACACACACACACACACACACACACACACACATTCTTTCTAATGTCTATAGATCAAGTTGCCTGTGATTTCAGACAGCAGTTTGCTGCTACAGTGATGCTCTGGCTGAGCCACTCAGGACAATATCTTCACTTTGGCTGCACTGTGGGTGCAGGGGGGGGGGGCACAGGGGATATGCCCCCAATACTTACAGGAGGTCAATATATATATAAAGACAACCCTTTCCTCTAATACCTGGAACAATCATTCCCATCCCATAAGCTGCTTTTTGCAATGCACATGTTGTTCACTGCTCCAGTAAATAGGACGGACCTTAGATACGACCAGGCAACGGGAGAGGGAGCGAGTGAACAACGATGGTCACTTCAGAGGGGAATATCACCCATAATGCTTTGCAGTTATGCCCTTGTGGTTTTGACAATGTATGCTGTTACGTAATATTAAAGGCCGGGGGGGGGGGACTACTAATGAAACACAGTTAGTTTTAGTCTGTGCAGAGAGGAATGTTGGCTCAAACATTTGGCCTACAACAATGTTGGCTGTAAAGCAACAAGTGATAGAAAACTCTGCTCATTTCTCTGTGATGGAGCAGTTTTAGTGAGGAAAGAAAAAAAACATCAAACACAAAGGCAAAAAAACTGAACATTGATAAAAGTAAAAAAAATGTCAAAAAGTTGAATAACAACAATCAGCTCTCAGCAACAAACATGGAGACTAAATAAGTTGAAGAGTTAAAACACAGAATTTAACCCTTAAATGACTTCTGTCTATTTCAGTTTACACAACTCAGCAGAGGATCCAGACCAATAAAAATAAAGTCCAGCATAGAGCGGCTGAGTGAATGTGGTCTGGACTCTGTGGAGGAGAGTCATGGTTTCAGAGACGCTGTAGAAGGACAGAATACCTGCACTGTGATCCAGGTACACTCCTAGTCTGGAGGACTCAGGACCTGAGACGGGAGTTTGGACTTTGTTGTACCAAAATGTATAACTGTTGTTGTTACAATCTAACGCCCAAGATTTGTCATTTCGTCCAAATCCACATTCAGCCGACCCCCCTCCTCTCCTGATATTCTTGTATGCGACTGCTACATGAACTCCTCCTCTCCTCTCCACCTCCCAGTAACAACGTCCAGTCAGACTCTCTCTATTCAGGACCTGAGGCCAGTCAGTGAATCTGTCTGGGTGTCTAGAATAAGACTGATATTGACTCATTAATGTTGCTTTCCTGTTCCCCTGAGATAATAACAGCTGTGTGTAAGCTGTGTTTGGATCCAGTGTGATTTCACGTGAATATTTTAAGAATCCAGCTCTGGTCTTGGGCTCTGGTTCTGGTTCTGGTTGTGGCAGTAAAACGTTCACTTCAGTCCCTGTCAGTGAGACGTTTGTCCTCTTCTCTCTCAGGACGTCCTGTAGTTTATCTCTGACTTCTGACACGGCCGCTGTCACGTCCTCAAAGCAGCTCAGAGGACGGATATGGATGCTGGATGCTGATTGGCTGAGTGGTGACAGTGAGGGGTAGTTGTGTAGAAACTGGCTGTGATCCTCTGTGTGTGAGAGCTTCTTCAGCTCAGCGTCTCTCCTCTTCAGCTCAGTGATCTCCTGCTCCAGCTTCTCCTGAAGCTCTTTGACTCGACTCACTTCACTTTTCTGCTGGGATCTGACCTGCTGCTTCACATCAGAGCTTCTTTTCTCCAGGAGACGGATCAGCTCAGTGAAGATCTTCTCGCTGTCCTCCACTGCTTTATCAGCAGAGAGATTGTTGGCCTCCGCCTGCTGTTGAAGCAGCTTCACGTCTTTCTCTCTGTCCTGGATTCTCTGCTGGATGTTTAGTCGACTCCCCTCGAGCTCTCTCTGCCTCTCAGCTCTCTCTGCTGCAGCTGAGACTGTGTCGTGGCCTTTATGTTCCTCCACAGAGCAGAGATAACAGATAAGCTGCTGATCAGTACGACAAAACATCTTCATCACCTCATCATGACGAGAGCAGACGTTCTCCTGGAGCTTCTTGGACGGCTCCACCAGCTTGTGTTTCTTTAATGGAGCGAGATCATAATGAGGCTGAAGGTGTTTCTCACAGTAAGAAGCCAGACAGATGAGACAGGACTTGTGTGCTTTCAGTTTTCTCCCGGTGCAGAAATCACAGGCCACATCTTCAGCTCCAGCATAGCAGTGATCAGCAGGAGCAGCTTGGAGTCCAGTCTTCTTCAGCTCCTCCACTAAAACTGCTAACATGGTGTTTTTCAGCAGGTCAGGCCTCGATGTGAACGTCTTCCTGCACTCAGGGCAGCTGTAGATGTACTTATGATCCTCTTCATCCCAGTGGGCTTTAATACAGTTCATGCAGTAGCTGTGTCCACAGGAAGTAGCCACCGGATCCTTCAGTAGATCCAGACAGATGGAACAAGAGATGGTTTCCCGGTCCAGCTGAACTCCTTTCTGCGCCATTTCACCTCTCAGTGATGTCTGACTTTGACTGCGACTTACAGTATGTGTGACTGTCTTATCAAGGGATCCAGGTTCAAGGTTCAGCTTTATTGCCATTATATAATTCAGGGAGGGGTCATCAAGCTGTGATTCATGCCAGGATGAGGAGTGGCACCTTGACTTTGGACTTTGTTTTCTCATTTTTAATGACACCTCAGTTAAAACGTCCTCTTACATCAGAAAACATGACATTTCTAGTTGTAAAATACTTCTTGGCTCCTCAGGTTTTGTTGACGTCTCCATACGTCTGTGACTCAAAGTCTCTTAAATGTTGCTTTCACTGGTTTAAAATCAACTGAAAGTTATCAAACTAAACTGTCATAAAACTCTTAAATTGCTGTATAATAATCTCACCATCCTACAACCCCAAATCAGAAAAAGTTGGGACAGTATGAAAAACACAAATAAAAAAAGAAATTAGTGATTTCTAAATGTACTTCAACTTGTATTTCATTGCAGACAATGTGAACACAAAACGGTCAACTTAATTTAATTTGTAAATATACTTCCTTTCCTGTCATTCAAACCTGCAACACATTCCAAAAAAGGTTGGGACAGGAGTAATTTAGGGCTAGTAATCAGGTAAATTGGTTAAATAATGATGTGATTTAAAACAGGTGATGTCAACAGGTGATTGTAATTATGATTTGGTACAAAAGCAGCATCCAAGAAAGGTCTAGTCCTTTAGGAGCAAAGATGGGCCGAGGATCGCCAGTTTGCCAACAAATACGTGAGAAAATTATTGAAATGTTTAAAAACAATGTTCCTCAAAGAAAGATAGGAAGACATTTGCTTATTTCACCTTCAACAGTGCATAACATAATTAAAAGATTCAAGGAATGAGGAGGAATTTCAGTGCGTAAAGGACAAGGGCGCAAGCCTAAGCTGAACAACCGTGATTCGATCCCTCAGGCGGCACTGCATCAAGAATCGTCATTCATCTATAAGCGATATCACCACATGGGCTCAGGACTACTTTGGCAAACCTTTGTCAAGTACCACAATACGTAGTTACAGCCACAAATGGCAGTTAAAACTGTACTGTGCCAAAAGGAAGCCCTATGTTAACAGTGTCCAGAAGCAACTTCTCTGGGCTCGGAGGCATCTGGGATGGACCATCACACAGTGGAAACGTGTACTGTGGTCAGATGAATCAGTATTTCAGGTATTTTTTGGGAGAAATGGACGCCGTGTGCTCCAGACCAAAGAAGAAAAGGATCATGTAGACTGTTACCAGCAACAAGTCCAAAAGCCAGGGTCTGTCATGGTATGGGGTTGTGTCAGTGCCCTTGGCAAAGGTAACTTGCACTTCTGTGATGGCACCATTAATGCTGAAAAGTACATAGAGATTTTGGAGCACAATATGCTGCCTTCAAGAAGACATCTTTTCCAGGGACGTCCATGCATATTTCAACAAAATAATGCGAAACCACATTCTGCACACATTACAAAGTCCTGGCTGCGGAGGAAGAGGATACGGGTACTTGACTGGCCTGCCTGCAGTCCCGACCTGTCTCCAATAGAGAATGTGTGGCGCATTTTGAAGCGCATAATGCAACAACGAAGACCCCATACTGTTGCCCACCTTAAGACTTGTTTGCAGCAAGAATGGAACAAAATTACACCTGAAACACTTCATCACTTGGTGTCTTCAGTCCCTAAACGTCTTTTAAGTGTTGTGAAAAGGAATGGCAACATTACAAAGTGGTAAATGCTTTACTGTTCCAACTTTCTTTGAAATGTGTTGCAAGAACCAAAATAGGAATTTAGTTTTTTTGAAAGAAAAACAATAAAAATCATGAGGAACACATTAAATTATGTGCTGTTGTATTGTCTGCAATGAAATACAAGTCAAAGTACATTTAGAAATCACTATTTTCTTTTTTAATTTGTGTTTTCCATACTGTCCCAACTTTTTCTGATTTGGGGTTGTAGTAGGCGGCGTTGTGTTTTCTTGAATTTTGAGGAAAGAGAAGCTCGGTCCAGTGAAGATTTAACAAAAAGATTTAATAATGACATGACAAGAACAAGTTTTAATGCTGCAGCAGACTGAAAAGATGCTTCTCCCTTGTGGATTCACATTTTACAGTCCCAAACAGATTCACAAATATATTCTCTTGAAGGGTTGTGGGCAGTTCCTTGGATGAAAACTCTCTCCATTGGTCCGTCGTCCCCCAAAAGAAGGGCGTACTTCTGAATTCTTAGGTTACTCTCGGTCATAGATCAAATATTTTCGCATGTAACTTCTTTTCAAACTACAGGAATTAACATTCTTTTGGTCTAATCTAGTCGGCACGACAGCAGGGATTGGCTCCAAGACTGATAGACAAAAGAACTTCCTCCTCTATGCTAAGTCACAGACATGATCTAATTAGCACAATAAGCTGCAGAGTACAATTAAACCCAACAATGGTAAAACCGCCTGTGACCGCACAGTACGAGTTTTGCATTATTTGTTTTGTTTTACAATTTAAAAATTACATTTTTATTTTTCATTTTTTAACAAAATACAAAACAACATCACGGCACACATGATATTTCAAATAGTGTCTGTTAAACTGCCTCTCCATCCCAAAGTATTTATCCTGGGGTTGTACCTATCCGATCCTAACTTAAAACAAAGAGATGAAAGTACTTATAGATATGTGTTAACTGCAAGTACTGCAGTTGATTTCTCTTGCTTGGAAAGATGTGAATAGGCCTAGTACTGGTCGGTGGCTTAGAGAAATGTCTTCTTGCCTAACAATGGAAAGAATAACATATATGGTTAAGGATAGACGAGATACTTTGGGGACCATTCTTGGACTTTGTTGAACAAAATAATGTGGGTGATATTCTGGCAAATGAGGGAAATTCTGAGTAATTTAGTATTTTTCATGCGGGAGAGTGATGTTTATATTGGCTTGTGACAGTTTGATTGGTTAGATGCTCCAGATATATCCTACAAGAAGGGATCAGACCAAGTTGAAAGGTAATTTTGTCTGTATTTACTCTTTAGAAGTTGTATTTTTTTTCTTTTGTACATTTGTATTTTTAGCAGCAATTCCACAGGCCAAGCAATTTACCCGGGCACTGCACTTGTGTTGTAAATATATGAAAAAGCACCTTTTATGCACTTCAACCCTTTCCAAGTGTTATTATTTTCATGATGCATCTTTTAGACTAGATTAAATCACCAGAGCACCACTAAAAACAAATCAAGTTCAACCTGCACTGACATCTAGTGGTGAAATGTGTCCACTGCACTGATCTTCAGAGGACTCGTTTGGTTCCCTCTGGCAATAATTAGACTAACGTTGGGATTCATTAACTCTTACGTTGTCTTCCTTTGACCATGCATCTCAGTTTTTCTAGGTCAAATTTTCAACGTTTTGGTCGTCTTTTTTTGACACTTTTGTGGCTTTTCACGATGTTTTTGTCTCTTCTTTTCAACGTTTGTGTCGACTTCTTGTTTGCCTTTTTAAAAAAAAAAAGTTTTTATGGGTTTTTTCAAAAGTTTTTGGAGCTTTTTCCGACATTTGTCACTTTTTTTCAACGTTCTTTTATCAATTATTTTGTCAAATGCTATAAAATTGAATAAAACACCCAAATTCAATTAAAGTAGTGAACTGATAATTTATTTTATATGTGAAGAGCGTTGCAGGGAACCATCCACGTTACTTTTTAAAAAGAATTTGGTTGAAAGAAACCCAAAATTCTTAGATAGATAGATAGATAGATAGATAGATAGATAGATAGATAGATAGATAGATAGATAGATAGATAGATAGATAGATAGAAACTGAAAATAGGTCAAATATGACCCGAGGACAACAGGACGGTTAATACTGTAAATATAGAAAGTTTTTTATCTCTCTTAAATATAAAACTTCACAACGCTGGTATTCATCAATGAGAGGACAAACACAAAGTAAGCTTTCAAGTTGTTTTATTTACAACATCGAGATCATTTTATTCAGATTTTGTTAACAAATGTGGTCCTCGAGGAACGGATTAGAAGGTACAAAATATTACACAACGAATATCAACACAGGAGACGGACATTTCCCGAGGAGAAAGGTGGGTTAACTGGGCGTTTCTCTACGGATGAAGCAGATGTACACGACTATCTCAGAGATTAACTGGGCGGTGGACGATGAAGGATACATCCGAACTGAAGGAGCCTTGCCGCGCTAGTTTAATTCCCCACAGTCGGCGATGACAACCTTGGCTTTAGGAGTGCCGCTCTTCGTGCCTTGCTTCTCCATCGCCTTGACAACATCAATGCCCTCCACAACGCAGCCAAACACCACGTGCTTACCGTTCAGCCTGGAGAGGAGAGAAGATCGGTTAGTGAGAGAGACGAACATCTCAAGACTGTTTATTAAAGTCTCGCATTGCCGGCTCCATCTCCACAGCACTGTGGAGTGAAGTCCGACTAAACCACACAGATGCATTCTGGGATAGGAAAGGGGGGGGGGGGGGGGGGGGGGGACGCTCTGGGATGGGAGAAAAACGTGCTCTGGTTTATTGGCATTTCTTTACACCAATCACAATCGTCTTTGGTGGCGCTAAGCTCCGGACGCGGTGGCGGTGGCTCCGCTAAATAGTCTCGGGAAGGAACTTGTTTTGGCGGAACATTTGCACCCCGCTAAAGAAAAACGCACGTCGTATGACATCAGGCTTTATCCTGGAAATGTTCTTCCGTTGATCCAGACTAATCAAAACTGAATGCAGCAGCAGCACACGGGTCAAAAGGTAGCGTTGGGTAGCGTTTGGATTTCTATGATTCTGATGCCGTTACAACGATTCCGATTCCTAAACCGATTCTTGAAAAACTGAAAAATGACATCAAAGAAAGGCTCTTTTATAGATGTGGTAGCCTTTATATGTTTTTACGTCCGGTTTGCTGAGCCCAGAGGGAAAATATTAGCCTAGGCCAGGGTCAGTCTAGACACTCTGTTGGCTTGCGAGCTGGAAAACCAAAATGTTTGTGAGCCCAATCACATCGTGTATAGAGTCGGTGGGCGGGGCTTATGGCTGCTGCTGCTGCTGCTGGCGAACAGCGGTCTTCTGGAAGACTTGGAGTTCAGCTTTTCTTTGAGAAAAGAACAAAGAACAGCACTGAAGTAATTCTTAAAAAAAGGAAGATGTGTTCGCAGTTTAAAGTTTAATCTATCAACTAGCTCCGCCCCCTTCTTCGTTACTCTGATTGGTTGTAGTGCTGTCCAATTGCGTGCAGAGGGAGTTTGAAAGACAACCGTTTATCCCGCCCCTCGGATTGAGCCCAGCCAATGGGGAGTTCCCAGAACCAACATCTGGATGTGGGTCAGACCCAACATCTGGATGTGGGTCTGGATTGTCAGGCTAGGAAAATACTGGCATTTTAAAAGTAGCCTACATTTACGGCAGCTAGCTAACGGTAGACTACAGAGATTTCAGTTGGCACATTAAGTGGAACCGAAATAAGGAACTGAAATTTGCGTTCTAATCCGGTCCGATTTCTACCGGTTGCGTAGGTTTCGGTACCCAACCCTAGTCAAAGGTGGCTTGTGGCAGAATGGTCGGCCCATAACCACGAGGTTAGCGGATCCGGCCACATGTCAAAGTGTTCCTGAGCAAGACGTATGTATGTGTAGCTGTCCACTACTCCTGATGCTTGGGATGGGTCAAATGCAGTAATAGAATTTCACTACATTGTACTAGGGCTGGGCAATATATCGATATTACATCGATATCGATATATGAGGCTAGATATCGTCTTACATTTTGGATATCGTAACATCCTGATATGACATAAGTGTTAGTGTTAGTGTAAGGCTGCATTAATAATTTTCTGAACACACCAGACTGTTCTAGCTGTTCTATTATTTGCCTTTTTACCCATATAGATATTATATCAACATAACTGATGATTATCAAAAATCTCATTGTGTTAATATTTTGTTAAAGCACCAATTGTCAACCCTACAATATCGCCACAATATCGATATCGAGGTATTTGGTCAAAAATATCAGATATTTAATTTTTTTCCATATCGCCCAGCTCTACATTGTACTGTTTGTGACGAATGAGGAGTAAAGTTTGTTTTGTTAAAGATGCCATATTCTGCTCATTTTCAGGTTGATAATTGTATTTTCAGGTTGTACCAGAATATGTTTACATGGTTTAATATATTTTTGTTGTACAGCACATCTCTCTCTCACTGCTGCAGCTCCTCTTTTCACCTTGTGTTCAGGTCTCTGTTTTAGCTACAGAGTGAATCATCTTTCCTTCTGTACTATCTTTGATTCCACTCTGCACATGCTCAGTAGCTCAGATGGTAGATCATGTCAGTTAGCTCCATAGACAGTAAAAGAAAGGTTGTTTCTCCAACTTTGGTCAGTTACAAGGCAGGATTAGCCGGGAGACTTCTTCTAAAGGAGGGCGCACATGGAAGTACTTCTTTTGGAGATTATGGTGAACTTGTGTGTGTTGTAGCAGTGCTTTGCCATTGAGAACGAGCTAGCATGCTAACGCTAGCATGCTAACGGTTGTGTTTAGCCCGTCGTTTCGGCTAGTTCCGTAACAAGCCGTGCAGATTTTGACCAGCTCACCCAGAGACTGAAGGCAGGAATCATTCAGAAACCGTATCTCACTCAGAACAACATGGATAGATTTTTTCCAAGTTTGTATGTGTGTGGAAGCACCAGAGACACAAAATAACACCCCAAATCCCAGAAAAAGTGATTTTTTTCATAATATAGGCACTTTAAGTGGAGCTCACCAGTCAGTCTTTTCTGTGCAGAGGAAGAACTGGGATCCGTTGGTGTTGGCCCCGGCATTAGCCATGGACAGGATGCCCGGGCCCGTGTGCTTCAGCTGGAAGTTCTCATCAGCAAACTTCTCCCCGTAGATGGATTTGCCTCCAGTTCCATTGTGATTGGTGAAGTCCCCGCCCTGAAAAAAAGGAGAAGGTTAACTCAGTATTTGTCACAACAGCCATCAACAACCTAGATCCTTGTCTTCACTGTACCTGGCACATGAATTTAGGGATGAGACGGTGGAACGTGGAGCCCTTGTAGCCAAAACCCTTCTCCCCGGTGCACAAAGCACGGAAGTTCTCTGTTGAATGAAGACACGGCACTTCATTAAAATACTTGAAAAATCAATCACATAACCAGCAATAATAAACACTTTCAATAGCCAGGCGTTTTCTCCATTTGCAGAAATAATTTACATCTACGTTGTTTTGTGTCACGTTGTTGTTTTGAGTCTCTTTGTAGCCGTTTAGTGTCTCACTGGGGTCGTCTCTGCCCGATGTGAGTCGAGTGCAGATGTGAGTCGAGTGCAGATGTGAGTCGAGCGCAGATGTGAGTCGAGTGCAGATGTGAGTCGAGCGCAGATGTGAGTCGAGCGCAGATGTGAGTCGAGCGCAGATGTGAGTCGAGTGCAGATGTGAGTCCTGCGAGTCGAGTGCAGATGTGAGTCGAGTGCAGATGAGAGTCGCGTGCAGATGTGAGTCGAGTGCAGATGTGAGTCGCGCATGCGTCACTTTGCGAAGAGTAGCCTACAAGATGCTAACGCCGTTTTGACCTAACGACAATCACAGATAGCTAAAACATTTTTGAAATGGATTTCCGTCTTCTGTTATTGTTTGTAAAGAGAAAAGTTTATTATTTTATGGATTTCACAAATTTCAGTAAGACACGTTATGCCGTGAACCGTTTAAATCTGACTCAAATCGCCACTCGACTCACATTGGGCAGTGACGGGTTGTTTTACTCTCCTCATGATCGCCTGCGTCTCTCTTTGTAGTCGTTTTGCGTTTCTTTTAAGTCATTTTGAGTCCCTTTGAGGTTGTTTTGTGTCTCTTTGTGATCACCTGTGTCTCTTTGCAGTCATTTTGTGTGTCTTTGTAGTTGTTTTGAGTCTGTTTTTTTTTACATTTTTCATCTCTTTGTGGTTGTTTTGCATGTCAGGTGAAGCTGTTGGTTGGCAGTTTAGTAGTCTCGAGTCGAGTCCACACAGCATTCCAGGATGGGGGGGGGGGGGGGGGGGGGGGGACGTGCTCTGGTTTATTAGCATTTCTTTAAACCAATCACAATCATCATGGGCGGAGCCTAGCACTGAACGGAGCCCTGGTGTCTCTGCTAAATAGCCTCTGGAAGGAACTTGTTTTGGTGGAACGTGTGTACGTTCAAAAGTAGTTTTTAGTCGTGCAACAGAAAACTCAGATTGGACAGATAGTCTAGCTAGCTGTCTGGATTTACCCTGCAGAGATCTGAGGAGCAGTTAACCAGAGTCCTCACAAATCCACCGGAGGTTAGAACGCCAACACAAAGGAAGGTAACGGACATCCGGCCTAAAAGAGGGACATTCTGCAGAATTTCCGGCGGCACCGGAGTAATCCCAGAAGTGGAACGTCGCGGATATAGACTAGCACCTTAGCTATGATGACAGTCCCGACTCCTGTCCTAAACTTCCTGCCACAGCAGATCCACACTGACACTCCTCAGCACAGATTATTATACTAAATACCAGAACTCTATACAAAAGAGACCCCCTGACCCCTTGAGGCCCACTGGACGTGTGCGGGGCTTTATAAAAACTCATGGGTCGTATCCGGCCCTCGGGCCGTTAGTTTGAAGCCCCTGCTTTTGAGAATAGGACAATTAAAGTGCAGAAACAGCAGAAACAGCATGTACTCTATGCACAAAGGAAGAATATAGGACACGTATTCTGCATCCACAGAGTATAAAAGGAGGTCATATATAACTAACAATGGCTATGGGGGACACAAGTCAGTAATGCATCATGCAGCTTTTCTCGTTGGGAGTTGCATTAAGGTTGTGGGAAAGAACAACCAATATATTTTGTCCTCTCATTAATCACAGCAGCGTCTCACCGTTTACACTCACATTCAGCTCTGCAGAAGGCAGGCTCTTTGTGCAATGCTTTCACACTCTCGATCACCCGCAGCCTCGACCCATATTCAGAATAAACTCTCAGTCAGCGGAGGATTAATGGGGGACGCGTATTTTCCCCAAGCAAAACGTGAATGCATTTTAGGTGTGTGGAGGGAATAAAAACAGACCAGCAGCTCTGTGCAGTAGGTAATGTGGCACGCAGTGGACTTACAAATGTTTGTTAAATCTTACGTACCTGCAGTCTTTGGGACCACATCAGCCCGGAGCTGCAAAACACAAGACGTTTCAATCAGTGACAAATAAACAGCAGTAAAGACACATAAAGCATACACAGAGAATGTAAAATACACTATAAACTATAACGCTAAACCTTTGGAAGAAGATCTAAATGTCAACAACAAATGCCTTTTATTATCCTAGTTTATAAAAACTAAGCACGATTATTGGCCTAAAGCCTAAACATTATATTGCGTTTAGGTCTGCAACTTCATTTTCATTATTGATTAATATCAAAATTATTTTCTCGATAAATCGGTTTGTCTGTAAACTAAAAAAATAAATAAAAAAAAAGCCAAATATGACTTATTCAAAATGCCTTTTTTTTGTCCAACCAGCAGTCCAAAACTCAAAGATATTAAGATAACCAGCATATATAACTAAATAAAGCAAGAAATGATGGCACTTGAGAAGCTGAAAACAGAGTTTGTTGGTCATTTTTGCCTGAATTATGAACGATTAGTTGATTGTCAAAATGGTTGATTTTCTAATCCATTGTCTAATCGATTAACTCGACAAATAATGTCAACTCTTGTGTTCAGAAGACGATCAGATCAGACTCCTCTCCAGTGGTCACAGCCTGACCTGCCCATCTTATAACTGCAGTACCGCCTGTTATTACCAGCTGTGCTGCTGCTGCTGCGGGGCGTTTCCATCCGGATGTGATCTCTCTGGAGGATTTCTTTATGATTTAAACGCGCTTATCTGTCTTTAAGCAATTCATTATACCATATCAGGAGGATATACACATATATAATATATGCACACAAAAAAAGCTACTAATATGGAAGCCTAAAAGCTGCATGAGGAGGAGTTGACGCACTTCAACATGTCTGTCAGAGCTCCTGGCCTTCTGTAAATCATATGTAAAAATGGATGTAAAAGATATTCCTGCAGCCTAAATAAAAACAAAAATGACAAATGTCAAGTAAATAGTCCGTTTCTCTTACCTCCATTATAATCCTGCCAGCATTAGCTCCATCAATGGTGATGTCAAAGAAGACTTTGGGGTTCCCCATGTTGATAGACCTGCCTGTGATTACGGACTTATGATGGAAATACGCACTTGCATGAATTCCTGACAACGCGTCAGAGACACTGGATCCGGTTGGGTCTGTGCGCCGGTGAAGTAAAGTCTGCCGAGGGCCAATCACAGCCACGTTCTCCTGAAAGGCTCCACAGTGGGCCAATGGGAATGGACAAGGGGCGGGGTTAGACGCAAACGCGCTACGTCACTTGGTGAGGTGTCTCCACGGCAACTGCAGTCAGCGACCACAAAAGAGAGCTTCTGTCGTGAAAAGTCAGCAACTTGAACTGCTGTGCGCCCGTGCGTGTAAAGAAGGAAATCTCCAACTCACCCCACATCCAACGCTGTGTCACTCAGTGTGGAAACAAACTGAGCTCGATAGTTTATTTCATCTGGAAATATCTGGAAACGTGCACCAACACTGTTAAAAATAGCTTAAAAAAAGGATAACTAGTAGCATACATTTGCTAAATTACTGCAGCCTACTTCAGTGGTAACAAATGTGGAACACCTGTCTACACACGTATGTCACATTTTAGACACCTAAACTAACCCTAAAACACACTATATGTATATGTATGCTGCATTTACAATATTTTCACCGCCTTACCTTGCAGTCAGGACAGTCCTTTACCATCACAATAGAGCTTTTTCACAGCAGACATGTTGACATGTCATAGTAGGAAAAGCACAGGTGTATTCAGTCATTAATAATGGCTGCATTCCACTTAGGAGAGGCCCTGCTGGTATTGAGCATGCTGACTCACTGAGATATCTTACTGGGACACTTGATGGAACTGAGCCATTGTTAAGGTTATCAATGTCAGCTGTGCTTTTCCTACTATGACAAGTCAAAATGTCTGCTGTGAAAAAAGGTCCATAACAAAAACAAACTAAGCGATGGAGGTAAAATGACTTCGGTTACCTTCGCGTACACGTTAACGGGGCTGTCTGATGGCAAAGTGCAGCTGTGGAAAATATTCTAAATATAACGTGGTCTCCACTTAACTGACTGTGGATAAGTACGCCATACAACTTCACTTTAAAAGATACAAACTATTCCCTTTTATTAAATTATCAAAATGTAGAAAGCCTCCATTAGAAGACGTTGTGCATTCAAAATCCTACTTAAGTAACATTCAAATCAGCAAAGTGTAGTTAAAGTATCAGCATTAAAAGTACTCATTGTGCAGTAAAATGTCTCCTCCGACATCTGATTCTATCTGACATTAAGAAGTAGCCTATAGTTAATGTCAAATATAATCTGTAAAGAAAAATAGAAACCACAGCTGATAGACGTAGAGCAGTAAAAAGTGCAATATTCCCCTCTCAAGTATCAGCAGTGTTGTATTAGATAGCAGAAAATGGAAATACTAAAGTAAAGTACAAGAGCCTGTGACATGTATGCACCGTCATGGCCACCCAATGGCTGCACAATTAAACAAACAACTATGAAATGTGATGTTGAACTTTAAATACTGGAGCCTCTGAAAACAAGAGTGTCAAATAAAGTGATTTTTTATTCTGAGTCTGAGAGTCAGGAAAGGGACAAGGTAGGTAAACTGTAGGTACAATGACGATTATGATTAAAAAATAAATAGAAAATAATGGCAAATTACAATGTTTTACAAAATATGTGGAATAGTTTACATATTAAAAAACCTTTGTATCTAGCAAATTTTGCAGTTAAATAGTCCATCATTTCCAAATATAACATTATTGTTTTGTTTGTTTTTTTGCTCAATTGGCGGAGAACAGTACGTATCGTTGCCTTGTCGGACCACACAGGGTGAACTCATTCATAGAAAAACCCGTCAGCTTTAAAAAGTGGTATTAAGAATAGTTTCCTCTGCGCCGTTAACTGCATCGCTCAATGTCCGCTGACTGATTTCTGTCACACATGCATTAGCATGACCTTTTTACAATTGCTTTATACTTTTTTCCCCCCCTAACATACATTATGTATACAGTGCCAACAATGATCCATTATCCAACTAAATAACATTTAAATTACCATGGTTAACAATTAAATTTGATACACACACGTTCTCTAATGAAAACAGCTGATTATACAGTACACAAACCCCGCGTCATGATGGGTTATACATGTCAAAACGATTTTAAAAAAACATACTAGTAGCTTCCAAATGGCAGAAAATGCCACGACACACAGCTGTACTCATTTACAGTATGCTTGAAAAAAAAAAAAAAAAACCTTCGAAAGAAGGTGAAACGAAACGCAGGAGAAGATGGGAGTTTTTATATATATATATATATATATATATATATATATATATATATATATATATATATATATTTCACAGTGCTGAAGAATGTCAGAGATACAATGAACCTCAGCTCAAACTTCATGTATTTAAAAAAAAATAAAAAGTCTATCGTACATCTGGAGCCCCGGCCTTCATATTTCTTTCCTTTTTCCGCGAGGTCACTCTTTTACTCCGACGTCTGACTGATCATAGAGGAACTAATCGTCACCGCTGCCCTTATCTTACATCCTTATGTGTATCAGGGTTAAAGCTGGTGATATTCTAGCTTTTTCTTTTTGTCAATAAATCCCACACACACACACACACACACACTGAATACTCACAAAGGTGGATTAATCCGCCGCTGAAAGTAGTCCCAGACAAATGCGCTATTTCCTCCTGTTTGTTTGATACAAAACTATCGACGAGTTGTTTTAGGAAAAAGTATTAATTATAACGAAGTATAAACTCTAGACCCATTTTCAAAACTTCACGTCTTTAGTAGGACCCAGAGGGTTTGGGCTGAGACGGTTTACGCTGCGGAGGAGGGTCCGGCGAGTCCACAGCAATTCTGGGATGGGAGAAAAAACGCGCTCTGGTTTATCGACATTTCTTTAAACCAATCACAATCGTCTTGGGCGTCGCTAAGCGCCAGACGGAGCCGCGGTGCCTCTGCTAAATAGCCTCTGGAAGGAACTTGTTTTGGTGGAACATGTGTACGTTCAAAAGTAGTTTTAGTCGTGCAACAGAAAACTCTGATTGGACAGATAGTCTAGCTAGCTGTCTGGATTTACCCTGCAGAGATCTGAGGAGCAGTTAACCAGAGTCCTCACAAATCAGCCGGAGGTTAGAACGCCAACACAGAGGGAAAGTAACGGACATCCAGCAGAATTCCTGGCGCCACCTGAACAATCCCGTAAATGAAACGTCGTCGATATGGACGACGGTAAGGAAGTCTGAAAGTACGAACGTGAAGCGAACTTTTTGTGCAGTGCGATCAGATATATAAAGTCAACGCAAAGATGCAAAACGTCAAGTTTTGTTTATTTTAATTATTTTTTATGCTTTCTTTTTTTAAGCATTTGTTCATTTCAAACAGTATATTGTTACTTTTATTCTTGTAGTTCATACCCGTCTTATTCTATTTTAATATTCTCTTCAGGAGTTTAGAAGAAAGATCCCGCACACTGACCATTACGCAAGCAAACTATTTGTTTACAACGTTTCGGTCCTAGACCCTGATGAAGGTCTAGGACCGAAACGTCTAGTTGTAAATAAATTGTTTGCTTGCGTAATGGTCAGTGTGCGGGATCTTTCTTCTAAACTCCTGATCTGCCACTTCGGATCACATCCTACGCACCTGCCCGACCAAAAGAGGTGTGCAAAACGATATTCTCTTCAGCAAACGTTTTTAAACGGCAACGTTGCTAAAATGTGCTGCACAAATCAAGCTGCCTTGCCCATCAGATTCTCCCGCACAGCATGACCCTGACCGATCCAAACTCCGTCCAGAAAACAGGCATTTTAAAAAGTTGTTTGCTTGTCGTCTTGTGGACGGACCCGACGAAGCACGAATTCAGACTTTTTACAAATCGGCATCATTACGTGGTTATTTTGGCATCATTTTTGCACTTAAAAATCCCCGATAAAGCTGTACCTCGAGTAGCGCAGAAAGCGGCAGTCATCCAGACGCAGTTCCTGGAGAAGGCAGTAAAATTCACCGTGCCGTGTGTGTGTGTGTGTGTGTGCCTCCGGATGACGTTATGAACTCGGATACGACGGCGTTTGGTATCGACACTGGCGCGTCTCGTTTTGTTGCGCATGCTCTTTTGGTGGGGTTTGTTGACAACAAGAAAAATATTGAATGTCCTCAGCTTTAACCTTTAGTGCGGTGGTTCCCAAACTGAAAGGTAACGTAAGCAGTGGGGTGTAGGTGTAGGTGTGTGTGGTGGGGTGGGGTGCGGTGGGGTGGGGTGGTGGGGTGTGTGGGGTGGGGTGGGGTGGGTGGGGGATTGGGGGGATACAGCAGTTTAAAATATTACGAGAAAAGATTTTACAACTCTGGGAACTGACTCACAATGATAATAGTTTTATATTTTGTTGCAGCGATCTCGAGGTAAACAGTAGAAATACAGCGTTTGCGTTTACAAAGTAATCTACGAGGAATGTGCGTGTGTGCAAAAGGGCGTCCCGGCAGAAAGGAAACGTTTGGGAACCACGGTATCATGTGTCCATTAACTCCTCATTAACACATCCCAGCAGCGTCCATGAAATAAAAACATCAATTAAATACTTTATATTTAAAACCTTCAGCCTGCGATTTGTGCTATAGTTTAAAATGCTGGTCTGCAGAGTCAGTGCTGTTATATTCTTTATGACAGACGGCGGCCCCTCCTCTTCCTCAAGTACAGCAAACAAAAGATACACAAACACTACATCATGTACACACACACACACACTAGCCCAGACACACACACACACACGCCCAGACACACACACTCGCCTATTCACACACATACACACTCGCCCAGACACACACACACACACGCCTATTCACACACATACACACTCGCCCAGACACACACACACACACACACACACACACTTGCCCATTCACATACACACACGCCCAGACATACACACTCGCCCAGACACACACACACACACTCGCCCATTGACTGACACACACACACTGACACACACACACACACTGACACACACACACACACTGACACACACACTCGCCCAGTGACACACACACTCGTCCATTGACTGACTGACTGACACACACTTTGACACACACACACACACACACTCACCCAGAAACACACACTCTTCCAGTGACACACACACTTGCCCATTGACTGACTGACTGACACACACATATATATACATACACACACACACACACACACACACACACACACACACACACACACACTTGCCCATTGACTGACACACACATATATATACACACACACACGGTGCTGTCTTGGACCAATGAGGGCGGGGCTACAGCAAACAGAGGAGGACAAGCAGAGGCTGGAAGATGACTGGCGTGACGACATGAAGGCGGTCGGTCAGTTGTTCTCGAACAGAGACAGCAGGTCATCGCTGCTGTTGTTGGGCAGGTCGGGGGGGCCCAGGTAGGACAGCAGCTCGTCCGGGTTGGTCAGCTCAGGAAGAAGCTTAACGACAGACGGAGAATTCAAAATTAAATTCAACAACAAAACCGTGGGGCTGAACATAACCTAACGATTATATTCACTGTCGTGTAATCTGCTGAGTATTTTCTGGATTAACGGGTTAGTCGTTTGGTCTCTAAAATGTCAGAAAACGGTGAAAAATGTGGATCAGTGTTTCCCCAAAAAGCCCCAAGACGACGTCCTCAAATGTCTTGTTTTGTCCCCAACTCAAAGATATTCAGTTTACTGTCACAGAGGAGAGAAGAGACTACAATATATTCACATTTAACACGCTGACGTCGAACCGATTAATCGATCATCTAAATACTTGGATATTTGTTTAAAAGATGACAACTAATTGATTCATCTTTGCAGCTCTACCAAAATTTAAAGTCTGGAGTCTATATATATATATATATATATAAATATATATATATATATATATAGATGTTACATTAGAGAGAAATATGGGAGGTCAGGGTCTGTATTTGTCAAAAGTTTAAGAATTATATCTATAAACGCTCTAAAGAGCCAATTTAGGAGTAAAGTGTGACGAATAAGACGCCAACTCCTCCTCACAGGGAAGTATAAAGAAAACCTTAAAGACCAACTGCTCAACAGCCAAAGTGTAACTCTCGCCAAAATGCATCCTAGGGTGTTTTTGTGAATGTACGTGAGTCAAACTTTAGTTTAAAAGCATATTTAGGACGGAAACGCCACTTTGAAGATTGACCGTATTCTTGTTTTTGGGTTTTTTGGTTTTTATACTAGCCTCAAAATATCTATTTTTAACCACTAAGAAGACTCGACACAACATGAGACTTTGCTCCGAGTGTCTCCAGCAGCTCTACACATTAACTCAGCATTGAGAACGTTGTTTGTGGACCCAGAGTTTACTAAAAAGAAAGGTTTTAACAACTCCCCGTAGCTCTTGTTGTTTCCGGTCGCCGCCATCTTTGCCAGTCATAAATAGTTGATCTCTGAATGCGGATGAACGGACTCCAGGAGGAGGAAATGTCGTTCTTACGTGAGGCTCCTTTTTCAACTACAAGGTCAATATTGTTTTTCACTAACGACAAAACAAAAAAAATCATCCGTGCATTTATATGGAACTGAGCTTTAGGAGCTTTCCATCTTTACTCTCCTCCCCGTTACGTTGCATTCGGAAATCGACTAGTTTTGAACAAGAGCTCCGGTGAGTTGTTAAAACCTTTCTTTTTAGTAAACTCTGGGTCCACAAACAACGTTCTCAATGCTGAGTTAATGTGTAGAGCTCCTGGAGATACTCAGAGCAAAGTCTCATGTTGTGTCGAGTCTTCTTAGTGGTTAAAAATAGATATTTTGAGGCTAGCATAAAAGTGCCCCTAGCTCTCCCATTCAAAAGGCCATTTGACCCAAAAACAAGAATACAGTCAATCTTAAAAGTGGAGCTTCCGTCCTAAATATGCTTTTAAACTAAAGTTTGACTCGCGTACATTCACAAAAAAACACCCTAGGATGCATTTTGGCGAGAGTTACGCTTTAAAAACAAAGCCTCCAATGTTACTCGTGGTCTGTTTTTCTGCAAAAAACGTGACTTTTAAAAGTTTATGTTCTTTGTTTGAACTCTTATGTTTCAGTTATTAAAAAGGGAAATACGGAAAAAAGGATTAGGGCCACATTTATTCTGAGAATAAAGTCAGAATTCTGACTTTATTCTCAGAACTAAAATACATTTTCTGACTTTAATCTCTGAAATCAAATCCATTTTTTTTTCTCACAGTGGTCCTAATCCTCTTCCGTACTAAAGAAAAACTGGAGACGAGGTTAAGTGCAGACAATGAAGATGCACGGAGAGTCAAGGCAAGGGGAAAAAAACGTAACCTATTCTAAATTATACATATGGCTTCAGATAACATTCAGT
>CM042442.1:30475874-30478374 GCA_023631565.1 Gymnocephalus cernua | reverse complement strand
TTTTAGCGTGTATAGAGCCAGACTCCATGTAAATAATCATTACTTTTAGTGTGTATAGAGCCAGACTCCATGTAAATAATCAGGACTTTTAGCGTGTACAGAGCCAGACTCCATGTAAATAATCAGGACTTTTAGCGTGTATAGAGCCAGACTCCATGTAAATAATCAGGACTTTTAGCGTGTATAGAGCCAGACTCCATGTAAATAATCAGGACTTTTAGCGCGTATAGAGCCAGACTCCATGTAAATAATCACTACTTTTAGCGTGTATAGAGCCAGACTCCATGTAAATAATCAGGACTTTTAGCGTGTATAGAGCCAGACTCCATGTAAATAATCACTACTTTTAGTGTGTATAGAGCCAGACTCCATGTAAATAATCACTACTTTTAGCGGGTATAGAGCCAGACTCCATGTAAATAATCACTACTTTTAGCGTGTATAGAGCCAGACTCCATGTAAATAATCAGGACTTTTAGCGTGTATAGAGCCAGACTCCATGTAAATAATCAGGACTTTTAGCGTGTATAGAGCCAGACTCCATGTAAATAATCAGGACTTTTAGTGTGTATAGAGCCAGACTCCATGTAAATAATCACTACTTTTAGTGTGTATAGAGCCAGACTCCATGTAAATAATCACTACTTTTAGTGTGTATAGAGCCAGACTCCATGTAAATAATCACTACTTTTAGTGTGTATAGAGCCAGACTCCATGTAAATAATCACTACTTTTAGTGTGTATAGAGCCAGACTCTATGTAAATAATCAGGACTTTTAGCGTGTATAGAGCCAGACTCCATGTAAATAATCACTACTTTTAGCGTGTATAGAGCCAGACTCCATGTAAATAATCACTACTTTTAGCGTGTATAGAGCCAGACTCCATGTAAATAATCAGGACTTTTAGCGTGTATAGAGCCAGACTCCATGTAAATAATCAGGACTTTTAGCGTGTATAGAGCCAGACTCCATGTAAATAATCATTACTTTTAGTGTGTATAGAGCCAGACTCCATGTAAATAATCAGGACTTTTAGCGTGTACAGAGCCAGACTCCATGTAAATAATCAGGACTTTTAGCGTGTATAGAGCCAGACTCCATGTAAATAATCAGGACTTTTAGCGTGTATAGAGCCAGACTCCATGTAAATAATCAGGACTTTTAGCGCGTATAGAGCCAGACTCCATGTAAATAATCACTACTTTTAGCGTGTATAGAGCCAGACTCCATGTAAATAATCAGGACTTTTAGCGTGTATAGAGCCAGACTCCATGTAAATAATCACTACTTTTAGCGTGTATAGAGCCAGACTCCATGTAAATAATCACTACTTTTAGCGGGTATAGAGCCAGACTCCATGTAAATAATCACTACTTTTAGCGTGTATAGAGCCAGACTCCATGTAAATAATCACTACTTTTAGCGTGTATTGAGCCAGACTCCATGTAAATAATCACTACTTTTAGCGTGTATAGAGCCAGACTCCATGTAAATAATCACTACTTTTAGCATGTATAGAGCCAGACTCCATGTAAATAATCACTACTTTTAGCGTGTATAGAGCCAGACTCCATGTAAATAATCACTACTTTTAGCGTGTATAGAGCCAGACTCCATGTAAATAATCACTACTTTTAGCATGTATAGAGCCAGACTCCATGTAAATAATCACTACTTTTAGCGTGTATAGAGCCAGACTCCATGTAAATAATCACTACTTTTAGCGTGTATAGAGCCAGACTCCATGTAAATAATCAGGACTTTTAGCGTGTATAGAGCCAGCATATCTCCAGAGGGTAAATGGGTGAATTTTGGGTTTATTTCAACCAGACCAGAGTGGTGATTGTTGGAACAGTAGAAAGATGAACCAAGACGGACTTTGGTAGTTTTATTTGTTTAGTTTAGACTCGGTTGACTTTGTGTGTGTGTCTATGTGTCTGTCTGTCTGTGTGTTTTACAATAATAAAAGTACAGATTATTTACATGGAGTCTGGTGGGTTTGGCGACAGTGATTTTCATGTGAAATAAAAGGATCTTACTCTTTAACAGAAAGCTCTCTCTCCGTACGGATCCTTCCATAACATTGTCAGACACTCAGAATAATAATCTGAGAATGTCAGTGACAAAAAAAAAAACGCACTTTTAGTGGAATTAAACTGAAAGTGCGCTATTGCCCATTAACGTTACATAGCAGCTTGTATCTCGCTTAATACTGGACCAGAAAAAATGTGTTGTTCCCATCAGTCACTTACAAACATCAACATGGGTGAAAAAGGGGTCCAGGGGGAAAAAACCATCAAAGTTACCCTTCAAACAAACAGGGTATGACGTGTTAATGAGTGAGCTTTAGAGGTGCTGTTAGGTAGATTTTTTTTTTACCTTTAGAGAGAGCCAGGCTAGCTGTTTCCAGTCTTTATGCTAAGCTAAGCTATCCCGCTGCTGGCTGTAGCTTCATAATCCCCGTAAGGACATGAGGGTGGTATGGATCTTCTCATCTA
>CM042442.1:30405874-30470874 GCA_023631565.1 Gymnocephalus cernua | reverse complement strand
CCGGTTCCATAGTGGAACCGGGTTTCCGTACCCAACCCTAACAGCGGGTACCCTGGGACACTCCCTCCCCACTGACCCCCAAACACAGCTTCCCTCCTCAGTCTTGGCCCTACTGTACCTGGCCTGTTGTAGTCGGGCGTGTTCCGGCCGCCTGCAGTCAGACTGTGGTAGGGGGACGACGCCGGGCCCAGAGCGGCGATCATCTCCATCACGTTAGGCAGGACCATGTGACTCGGGCTGACTGTTCGGCAGCGCTTCAGGACCGGGCCGTCCGGCTCCTCCTTTATGTGCAGGTCGGGTTTGACGGGCACCGGCCTCCAACCGCACACCGGGTCGATGGTGATCTCCTCATAGTCAGAACTGAGAGAGGAAGACATAGATGTATATATACACATTTATTATCATTATTCATTCCACAGCTGCAGAGGTTAGTTAGGAACTATTAAATGAAACGCAAACTGAGTCATTTTTTACAAAAAAAAAAAAAGTCATTAGCAGCGTGTTAAATGTGATTATGTTCTAGTCTCTTCTCTCCTCTGTGACAGTAAACTGATTATCTTTGAGTTGGGGACAAAACAAGACGTTTGGGGCTTTTGGGAAACACTGATCCACATTTTTCCTCATTTTCTGACATTTTAGAGACCTTGGGTCCTATCTTACACCCGGTGCAGCGCAGCACAAAACCTGACGCAAGTGTCTTTGCTATTTTAAGACCCTCCAGCGCCCACGTGGTTTAAATAGCAAATGCACCTGGGCCCATCTGTGCCCCATGGGCATGCTGGTCTTACATGGAGGTGTGTTCAGGTGCATTCTGGGCGTGCTGGTCTTACAGGGAGGTGTGTTCAGGTGCATTCTGGGCGTGCTGGTCTTACAGGGAGGTGTGTTCAGGTGCATTCTGGGCGTGCTGGTCTTACAGGGAGGTGTGTTCAGGTGCATTCTGGGCGTATTGCTATCTTGAGGCAGCGGGAAGTAATTGACCAACAAAAACCTGGTCTAAAGTCAATAACGCAGCATTTCATTTAACAGCGTGTTCGTAAAATGCTCCGAAGCAGCACACACACACATGCAGAACATTACAAATAAAAATATTACAATGTGAAATAGTATTATGATATGATCTGCTCGTCCGCTTTCACTTCACGCACGAACAAATGCGCCTGGCTTTTAAAGGGAATGGAAGACGACTCTCTGATTGGTTGATTGCATGTTACGCCCAAAACACACCTCTGATTAATGAAGACACTAAGAACAACCCTTTAGAACCAGGCGCCCGGCACACGGATGGATTCGTACACGCCCTAAACGCACCTGCGCCAGGCGCTTCACGGCGTGCGCCTAGATCATTAAAATAGCGCCCCTGAACCACTGTTCGATTCATCCAAAAAATAATCTACTGATTAATCGACAATGAAAATAATCATTAGTTAGCAGATTTACTTCATTCATATTTTCTTTGCTTTTTTTTTTTATTTTATTTATTATTTTTTAGATATTATTGAGAATAAAGAGAATTGTTGGAGTTGCCTGAGGCCGAAGCTTTTCATTGCCAGCAACTACTTCTGTTATTTCTGTGCCAAAAAAATTACAAATAAAGAACCTTGAACCTTGAATAGATGGTTTTTTTTCACTTGAACAAACAATTATTTACACAAACTCCACACACAAAGACCTACTTGTGGATGTAGACGAGAATCCCCAGCATGTACTGGTCCACCTCCAGCCCTTCTAGCAGAGCTGTTTTACTGTGAACGAGACAAACACACTGCTGTTACACGCCATGCTGAGAGGACCGGATTCTAAAAAAGGTGAAATCTGGCTGCACAACGTACTTGCACACAGGACACCTCCAGGTTCCTCTTTCACAGTTCAGCTGCAAATAGGACTCCAGGTCGAAACACTGCAGAAATACAAGACATCAGCATGAGAGAATTCATTTGCATGCATAGGGGTGTGTGTGTGCGTGTGCGTTTGTGTGTGTGTGTGTGTGTGTGTGTGTGTTTGTGTGTGTGTAAGACCCTCCCTCGACAGCGCCGGTGGTGTAATGTCTGTCTACACCACAGATGCATTCTGGGATAGGAGGTAAAAAAAAACGCTCTGGGTTGTTTGCATTTCTTTAACCCAATCACAATCGTCTTGGGCGGCGCTGAGCTCCAGACGCAGCGACGCCGGCTCTGCTAAATAGTCTCGGGAAGGAACTTGTTCTGTTGGAACATTTGCACCCCGCAAAAGAAAACGCCACGTACAATATTAACTGAAGTTAACTGTTGACACGCTACAGTAACGTGAGCTATTTAAATTAGCTGATACATGGTGACAGAGCTTCCTCCAGTTTTTCTTTTTGTCTGTATGGACAGTTTTCAACTTAAACTTTTTCTTGAAGTCTTTTACTAGTGTCTATGTATAGTTAAGTAATGATTATTCTATTTTTGATATAGTGTGTAGCCTGTTGTACTTGAATACATATAGAATTTGCACTGGCAGTGTACCTGCACTGACACTCCCATTGCACCTTTCTGCATCCGTTTCCCACACTGCTCACGTAAACATGCTACAATCTAGTGCTAGGCGGTATACCGGTTCATACCGAAAACCGGTGTATATTTTCGTCACGATGTTCATTTTTAATATACCGCCATACCGGTGTGTTTAATAACACAACGTCCGGAACGAACGTTACGCTGCGCCGGGCGACACTGTTTCAGACGGACCCTTTAAAATGCTGCACTTCTAAGCAGCGACGGTAAACAGCAGCGCACCAGAGGGACGTCACACAGAAGATGGATGCTGCAGAAGTAATGACACAGACCAACTTGTGCCAAAAAAAGGAGCCGCCGGGTCTGTTGTTTGGAGGTTTTTTGGTTTCCAAAAATCCGACGTTGACCAAACAACTGTTTTATGCAAGTGCTGTCGGGCTAAAATAGTTGCGAAAGGCGGCAACACGAGCAATTTGCTCCACCGCCTCAGCTGCAAACACGTCTTGGAGTATCAAGAATGTATGAAATTAAAAGTCAGCAGGCTCAGCGCCCTCCACATCAGCAGGTAACACGGGGAAAGCAAAAGAAAAGTCGAGCCAAATGTCACTTAAAGATGCGTTTGCTAGAGGGACTCGCTATGACAGAAAAAGCAGATTACAAACTCCATCACCAACCACCGAGCTAAAGACACGGTCCCCTTAATACAGTGGTGAGGAATGAGTCAATTAAGGCAATTTACTGCAGTAATTCCTCTCTCAACGAGTAGAAAATGCATTGAACATCTGAATATGCATGAAAAAAAAACCCCGTCAAAAACTGGAAAACCGGCATCATTTTGAAAAAAAAACGTGATATGAATTTTTGGTCATACCGCCCAGCACTACTACAATCTAACTTTACTGTAAGGGCCACAATATTGATATCTTCCTTTGTATTTATTGTAGTATGTATGTGTGCGTGGTTGTCATACGTCTGCGTGCCTATGTGTTTGTATGATGTGTATAAGCTGTTGGACACCTTCATATCCTTTGGGATAAATAAAGTATCTCTATCGCTATCCATCTACACATCCCTGACTGTACTGACCTGGACACATTCAAAACACACCTCTTCAGATTAGCTTTCCACATGCAATGGTCTCACATTTCTCACCTGATAGTTGCTGATTTTATTGTTTTTAATATGCTTGTTAATGTGCTTTATTGCTCATCTGTTTTTAATGTGCTGGTTTTACTGTAAAGTGTCTATGAGTACCATGTAAAGCGCTATATAAATAAAATGTATTATTATTATTATTATTATTATTATTATTATTTAACCTCATTAGCTCTTACCAGCAGTCCCACCAACCAGCAGTCCCACCAATCGGTCCCAAAACGTCCCAGTTAGAGAGGAAATGCCCTAAACAATTTCTCTGTAAATCTTTGCCTTGTGCACGTTCCAGATTTTCTTCAAAACTTGACATTTTCAGCGTGTAGCTCGCTAGCTCGAAGGTTGCGGTTTCCCGTGGCAAAAGAATTTTAAGAACCGCAACACGCAGAGAACGGAAGGTGAGGTGCAAAGCCTGCCACCCTGCGTGTGGCCGACGCGCCGCTGATCTAAACTAGTGGGACCCCCACCTGTATGTGTCTGCAGTCGTGCCCTCTGGCCGGCAGCTGGATTCGTCTGAACGTGATCGGGCATTTAAGGGAAACTTTGATCGCCGTCTGCTCTACGCCGTCCTCTCCGTTCAGGCCAGGGGTCCCGGGGATGGTGCCGTTACTGAAATTCCTCTTTACTGAAACAAAAAAAAGACAATGAAAGAAAAAAGGAAGCGTGGTTACTTTACGGCTTCATGAAAAACTTAAATGTGTCTGCTGAGAACAACTCGGAGCACATTCAGACGCGTTGTACATTGTACAACGACCTTATTCTTAAAAAGACAGAACAAATTCTAAAAGATTTAACCCCCCCTCTTCATCAGAGTTTCTTAAGAAGCAGCAGGTCAAGCGGCAGACTACTGCAGAGGAAAATTAGGACCACGAGGTACAGCAATTCTTTTGTGCCTACAGCAATTAGACTGTACAATAATCAGCTGGCACTCAGGTAGTTTATTTATATATGCTCGTCATGCTTCTATGAAGTTTACGGTTTTGTCTGTCTTGTTTTTATTTTTCTTAGTTTTAATGTTTTGTATTTAATGTATTTGTTTTTATTGGTATGTGGCAGGAGCGTGTAATGGTGACCACATGAATTTCCTACCTGTGGATAATAAAGTTTACCTTGACCTTGACCTTGACCTTGAAGGAGGCGGAGCCAGCCACTGGTTCACACAGGTTTTAGACCACAGCACAGGGGTTTTTCACAAGCAATGCATACAATTAAGTTTGTTTCAGTTCCCATTATTTAAATCTTTTCTTCTTTAATTAAACGTTTTTTTAAAGCAAAGAAAAAGAAAAGATTTCTTCAAGTCTGGGACTATTTAACGCACCTCAGAAGAAAGAAGGTTTGTTTCTTTGAAAAGTTCTTTAAACTTTAAACTTCTTTAAAAGGTGAGGACTTTGGATAGTTGGCTCAACGTTGCTGAATCCTTCAAATCCATGTTGTAGACTTGTGCTATAGCCTTCTTACTGCTATTTGTGCATGTGTTTGGTCCCTTATGTCTTATGTCTGTCTCTCTGTCAATGTCTTTTGTTTGTTTGTTTGTTTATGTGTGTGTGTGTGTGTGTGTGTGTGTGTGCGTGCGTGCGTGCGTGCGTGCGTGAGAGAGAGAGTGTGTGAGTGTGTGTGTGTATGAGAGAATGTGTGTGGGTGGTGTCAGGACTAAAGAGTCAGGTAACAGAGTCGTCCATATAAGGTGTGGAGGCTATTTTCTGTAACCACCAAGATGTATAAGTATGGTTCACTTTCATGTTACTTCAGACACTATGGAGTACATACATACGTCTTGTGTGTACACATGGTCTCTCCCTTTTTTCAGATTGTTGAATAAAGTACCAAATTACTCTCATTGATGTCATCGGCTTTGTGACGGGTAATATGTCTCCTATGTGTGTGTGTGTGTGTGTGTGTGTGTGTCTGTTTCTGTATGTCTTGTATTTGTAAGCTGCAGACATCATTCTTACTGTAGTGTTTTTATTATGTCTCCCTCCTTCCTCTCTGTGTTTGTTGGTCCTGGGACGTGTTCTTATGTCTCAGCGTATTGTTTGTAATTTGAAAGAGCACCGTGTGACCGTGTGTGACTCTACTGAATAAAAACATTTGATCGATGAAGTGAAATGCTTTACTGATGGAATGGAAAACGGAGAATGGAAAAAGCAGCTACAGTTGTGAACCAAAATGACTTTAAAATCAGAAAGCGGCGGGATGTGAACTCACTCTTGGTGATGCAGTGCTCGGCCGGCAGGAGTCTCTTTTTCATCAAACCCTGCAGGACCGACCGGACCGACGGCCGGTGGACCAACTGTAACACAAACAGGTGGGACTGGAAAGAGACAGGAGGGGGAAAAGATGTGTTTAAAATGGCTTTCGGTTTGTTTATTGTAAGACATGTAATGTGTTGAACTGTGGGAACCGATCGCTGACCCCTATTTTCCACCAGGGTGCATCTGCGCTGCGTTCCGGAGGCAGAATCGCTGCCATTCAAGTCAATGCTCGATATTCCACCAGCTGAGCCCCGGCACGTCCCAGAAGCGTGCGGGAAGCGGCGCTCCGCTAAAGATAACGATAAGCGCCAGATCTACTTTCACGCGAGACGCGGGCCGTTCAGACAGCCGGGCAGGAAGAGAAACAGCGAGAGTATCCAGTCAATTCACCAAAAGAATATATTGAATATTGGGGCTTTTTGACGGGGGTTGGGTTTGTGCCGAACCTTAGAACTTTTTCCCACCGAACCGAACCCTACGCTCGCACTAAGCGCGCTACGCTGGTCGACGTAATGCCGCCGCCGTTGATTACGGGAAGGTGTTTACGTAGGTGGAGCGTTCAATGCAGTCGGCTGTGAGGAAGTGGAAATGGAACTGGTGAGCAGAACAAGTGTTTGTTTGGCAGAACTTTCAGTCAAAAGAAGGCCGTTCAAGTCACGCTACATGTTCAATCTGCAACGCCGATTTGTCTCGTGGTGGCGAGGAGCCTAAACAACACACAACATGGCCGCCGTTACAACATCTGGTATGAAAGATCTGAAAGAATACGAGTTGTGCACGAAGGAATCTCCAGACAGCAGCCAGAATGCAGCAACTTCAGGTACGGCAAAGGAAGGACAGTCACAGATAAAAAACTGGTGTTAACCAGACGACCATTACCAGCTTTGCCCTACACCGAACAAACAGTGTTAACGGAGCGAGGACGGGAGGAGGATTCGGCAGAATCTTAACCAATGGATTCGGTTTTCGGCCGAACCCCAAAAATCGCTGCATCCCTAGTAGATACCAGCTTAATAAACACCTGATTGTTCTTTTTAAAGTACTTGTAGAGACGATAACATCTGGGAGTCGGGCAGCAAGACGCTCCGCTACTGAGACGCTCCCGGTGTGGTACGGCGCGTGGCGGAGGAACGCAGCCCGGTGGAGAATCGGGGTACGACTGGAAGGTGTCATTCAAAGGCTACTTACACAACAGCAGGCGGTCACCGTGATCTGTACGGTGTTACGCCCCGGCTGACACACTGGCTTTAGGTACAAGGGCTTGTGGGAGGTTTTGTTGTCCCCTCTTTCAATGCACAGAGGAGTTGCATTGACACTCACCTGATACAGAATGTAAAAAAAAGGGAGAGAATTAAATGACAAGTACATTGACTTGATACTTTGTGCAGCCTCGTTTTTGACGGCTGAATCCCAAAAAAAATGTATTACAACATGGACTTTTAACATACTGCTGTAAGTAAATATACAAATACTTATCACAACATTAAAGTTTAACAGTCAATAATAGCATCGAGTGAGGACACTTTCAACACAATCTAGGAAAAGAAGGCCAAAAAAGGCCCAAAATAACCACATAACCCTTTGAGAGAGCGCGCCATCGATCAATAACATGTTAAGAAAGGCCGATGATGCTTACTTGAACAGAGGCAGGCCAGTTAGTGTTCATTTGTCTGTCCTCGTGGTGGTAACACTTGAACTGCAACTCCAGATCAGGTCTGCAGGGGGCGACACAGCACAAGGCTCAGGGAGAGACTGGGTGGGGTTATCAAACATTCCTCCTTTTCTTTATCTGGTGTTCTTAAAATCACTCAGGAAGAGGAACAGAGAGCTCTGAATTCACACTGAAAGCCACATTTTATGTTACAGACGGAGCTTTAAAACCCTTTTACTGGTAATCCCCAAATATATATCCTTTAAAACACCGTTACTTTCCTGCCTCCATGATTCTATAGAGAGTACAAAGCCTAGTTTGGAGTCATGCCAGTGGGAAGGATATTATCTTAAATCTTAAATCCCTTGAGATCTCGTTTGCCCTGATGCACATAAACATTTATAGACATTTAAACAAAAAATAAACACATATTTAATTGTAATTACGATAAATTAAACAATCCAAACGACTAGAGGTGCACGATTCCCGATTCGATTCAAAATCGATTTTTGATTCAAAAAAACGATGCACAGTATCTAAATGTAGTTACTTTTCATATATATATATATATATATATATATATATATATATATATATCCACATGAATAGTGATGTATAAGATATTCATGTGGATTTATTTATTATTTATATTTAGTTTATTTAGTATCTTTTATTGCCCATATTATTCATGTGAATTTGTTTGTTATTTTATCATCCTGTTTATGATGTATGTGTATGTTGTGTTTGATATCTTTAAGCTACTGGGACCTTGAATTTCCCCTTGGGGATCAATAAAGTATCCATCTATCTATCTATCATGTGAATGCAGTAGACGTACAATGGCATCTTTTTTTTTTTTTTTTTTTTTTTTTAAAATCGATTTTTGGAATTCTGTGAATCGATTTCTAATCGGTAGAGCTTGAATAACGATTCGAATGCACACACAAACCAGGATCAAAATGATCCGCAAGGTCTCCTTCCTTTCAAAACAAACAGACCCGTTAACTTAAACCGGTAAAAACACTGCCAAGGAAAGGGACTTTCACTTCACCCAGCGCGGTGAGTCAGACGCTGTAGAAAGAATATAAAGTGACATGCAGCTGAGCTGCCTCACCGTAGGTCAGACGGCCTGTTATTCTGACAGCTAATTAGTCTGTTACCTCTCCTATCTATTCTGGCACGTATTACAGCAACATGGACACAGACACACACAGACACACACACACACACACAGAAAGACAAACACACACACACACACAGAAAGACAAACACACATATACACACACAGACAGACAGACACACATATACACACACACACACACACACACACAGACACAAACACACACAGACAAATACACAGACAGACAGACACACATATACACACACACACACACACACACACACACACACACACACACACACACACACACACACACACACACACACACACACACACACACACACACACACACACACACACACACACACACGTCTATATAGCTGTCTGAATATCGGCAGTCCCCGTGCGGGTTGACAGTGTTTCTTGCGCGTGCATCACGGTGTAATGAGCGGGGCCTCGCACCTTAAATGGCTCTGAATGGTGCACATATGGAGAACGCAACACTTAACCCATGAAAATAAAATCAACCGTCATTTATCAACACTGATGAGGAGCTCGTGAAAATACGCAACAGGCCAAAGGCTTAAAAATATGGAAACAACAGTCTGTGCATAGAAGCAGTAACGACACAAGTGTGCGGTAAAACAAACAAACGTGGTGCGGGTGTGTGACTGGAAAGCCTTCCTACCTCAACATGAGCGTTTTGTAGACGGAGTCTCTCAGCTGGAAGGCGTGGTTACTGACGGCCAGGTTGTGCTCCAGTCTGAACGGCTCCAACACCACGCCGTCTCGTACCGGGAAGGTCAGGCGCAGGTCGTCACTCGGGTTACCTTTAATGAAAAACGAGAGCCTGCCTTCAGGACGTTTCCACCGCAGGTACTTTCCACACGAGCACTGACACACTTTGACAAGATCTTAACATGCGTTTGGACCGAAAGCACCAGGGACTACATTTAATTACTTTATGATATCTATCAGGATCGTGTGTTTGCTTCAACTTGTTTACAACTTAATCCACAAAATAAGGAAGTAGTGGGTGCAAATAGTAGCAATATTAGGGTGAACGACTGTCATTAATTGTTATTTATTAACATTATATTGTCTGCTTTCCAGCTACTTTAAAAAAAAAAAAAAAAAAGAGGAAGGGAGTTCTGTGTGCATCCATGTCCCAGAAATGCTTGTTACTAACTTAGCTCTGGGGAGCTTATTCCCCGAAGTCCTTGTGTTTTTTCGTTTTCCGTGGATTAGGGTGGCACCTAAATCATGGTTGCAGCTGCACTGCTATGCCCTGTTACGCTCTGCAGTGCCCTGCTATGCCCTGCTACACTCTGCAGTGCCCTGCTATGCCCTGCTACACTCTGCTATGCCCTGCTACGTCCTGCAGTGCCCTGCTATGCCCTGCTACACTCTGCTATGCCCTGCTACGTCCTGCAGTGCCCTGCTACGCCCTGCAGTGCCCTGCTACGCCCTGCTACGCTCTGCAGTGCCCTGCTATGCCTTGCTACACTCTATGCCCTGTTACGTCCTGCAGTGCCCTGCTATGCCCTGCTACGCTCTGCAGTGCCCTGCTATGCAATGCTACACTCTATGCCCTGTTACGTCCTGCAGTGCCCTGCTATGCCCTGCTACGTCCTGCAGTGCCCCGCTATGCTCTGCTACACTCTACTATGCCCTGCTACGTCCTGCAGTGCCCTGCTATGCCCTGTAACACCCTGCTACACCTTGAACTACTACAAATACTATTTCTAGTCATAGTTCCATTATCTTTATTGTGACTGTTATTGCCGCTGTTCATAACACCCCCAACCGGCACCGTCAGACACCGCCTACCAAGAGCCTGGGTCTGTCCCAGGTTTCTTCATAAAAGGGAGTTTTTCCTCGCCACCGTCACACTAAATGCTCTCAGGGGAATCACTAGAATTGTTGGGTCTTTGTAAATTATAGAGTGTGGTCTAGACCTACTCTATCTGTAAAGTGTCTTGAGATAACTCCTGTTATGATTTGATACTATTAATAAAATTGAATTGAAATTGAGAGAAATAAAGCTTTACTTGCTTGTTGTTTTTATCATGGTAAGGTACACAAATTACCACAAATAAAACACTCGGCAGATCCTTTACTGCGGAGACAGGCGCTCTGGGGTTTCAGTCACCTTCTCAAAGAACTACATGACGACTCTTAATTGTTGTTTCCTCATGTGTGAAAATGGTGTTTTTTTTTTAAGGAATCACATCGCTTCAGGATCACCACAGACGCTGCGTCTTGCCGTGGATTATGCCTGCAGTTGATGAACTAATCAAATAATATATATATATATATAGAAATCAGATTTAACAAGGGAGTAAGTGTTGAAAATTGTGAATCACTTAAAACTTCTTGCTCCGCTTATATCTCCCATCTGACCGTCTGTTTCTGTGTGTTTCACACAGTGTCTTCATAAACTCCGCAATGTCAGTTTGTTTTTCTTAAACCTGGCCTGAAGTTCCACTTTTTTAAGCCTACAGGTAACCTGTATGTGTGGCTGTGATGAGCAACATGATATGTGATCCGTCCAAAGCAAATTCATAACTTTACAATCTCATCAAAAAATGTTGTCTTGTAAATTTGCATATTTAATCTCACAAATTCTGAGTTTTTTCTCTGAATATTACCCCTGGCTTCGTAATATATACTGTATATTGTTCCTACAAAAGGCCCTAATACGCTGTCGTAGCTTTCTGCGATTATCTAATCCAATAACTTTTTATGACGTTTAGGAAAATCGATCACTGGAGAAGATTGCATGTAGACGCACCGACTGTAAAGGATGACAGAATATCTTCTTTGCTTTCTGTTGTGCGTTTACTGCAGAGTCGTGTCTCACCTGTAGAGATCTGCTGGGTGTTGATGTTGGGTTTGGTGTCCGGCGGGAGGTACGGGGGTTTCGTGTCCTGGCCCGGGGACAGGTAGGGAGGTATGGACGTCCCGGGCGTCATCGGAGGCGTGGGATTCCCGCCCATCGGGGAGCTGGGATATCCGGGCATCACTCCACCCCGACCTGGCTGAGAGACGAGGATAAGGGGTGTTTACAACTCCAAAGTATCCCCTTAAAAAGCACCTCACTGTATATTTCTCTGTGTTATTCCTCAGTCATTTATTAGGGCATGAGTTGAGCGCATGCATGACTTACCCCGTTGACTGCAGCCTGTGTGAAGGCGTTGTATCCTCCGGCTCCTCCAGGTGGCAGACTGCCCTGACCGTTGAACGGCTCGGACTGGAAAACACAGACAGGAAACCAGACACTGAGCTAATGATCCATCCATCTGGACCCCAAAGAGTTCAACAGTGTTGAAGAAATTAGATCTGTATGGCGAGAAGTAGAGCCCTGCGCAGGACTGGGTTTTTTTGGTCCCGCTCCCGGTAGATTTCTGACCATTTCCGCCCGCTCCCGCAGTGTGTGTGTGTTCTGCTGTCACTTGAATGGCGTTTTGAGCTAACGTTAGCAATCAAACAATCATAGACAGCTAAAACGTTTTTGAAATGATTTCCATCTTCTGTTATTGTTTGTAATGACAAAAGTTTATTATTTTATGGATTTCACAAATTTCAGTAAGACACGTAAATCTGAGCACGCGCGACTCACGTCTGCACTCGACTCTCATCGGGTAGTGACACCACCTGACCCTAACCATCGCCTAATCCTAGCGCCTTCCAGGCAGCGCTGCCTAGAAGACGACGGCGGGGGCTTAAAACACCAAAAACCTTTTGAGGCCGATAGCAGCTTACCGTTTCGGTAGAATGTGAGTACTTTATATCATTTTGTTTTTCGTTTTAATTTTTAATATTTCTTATGATTGTACTTGTGTCTCTTTAACTGTAAATTTAAACTGAAATATTGATGTCGGCCTCAGACGTCCGGCATCAGCCAGGCTCTGTTTTATAAAAGGAAGCGGACTACCTTGTAATACTGTGGAGGATTGGGCTGGCCGGCTCCGGGGGGGAACTGTCCCGGGTTGTGTGATCCAGAATTGTACTGCCCCATGAGAGGCATCCGACTGGAGGGGTAAGAGGGCGAGGGGGGACATCGCTGCTGTGGACCAGTGGGGTACTGCAGAGGCTGGGTGGGGTACCCAGACATCCCACCAGAGCCGTACTGCTGCACTGGAAACCCCTGAACACACAGACAGGAAAAGTTACTGACGTACAGAATAAGTTTACTGAGAAACAGAAGCAACAGAAGGAAACGGGTCAGATTACAATTCAAACAGAAGCTGCGCCTCACACCTGTGTTACGACACCACAAAACCACAAAACACTGAGTCACGGCATTGTTTTGTTGCCAAATACACATGTTGTTGCACCTCTCCTATTATCTCCTATTATGTGTTAAGGTAAAATCATGTCAACCATACATTTAACAAAAACTGCCCAACATTCAGCCCCCCCAAAAAATAATAAATATTGAGCGGAGCGATGACACATTGTAAACAATCTGGCCGTGCAATGCAGTATTAAACATAGTGATGGAATAACTTCCACATTTACGGAAGCAGGAAAAACATGCTTGGATTCAAGACTAGGGCTGCAATTAACGATTATTTTCATTGCCGGTTATTTTCTCGTACAAATAAATGGATTAGTCGTTTATAAAATGTCCGAAAATGGTGAAAAATGTGGATTTAGTGTTTCCCGTTAATTGTCAAATCAATGAATCGATGCTTGCAACTTCTCTCCAGTTTGTTGTAACTTCTCAAACGAGACATGCAGTCAGAGCCCAGCTGGCATTTGATGCCATCGAACAGGAATTGATTCATATTTATATTTTCTTTTCATAAATGTGAGCAGTGTGTTTTCTGTTGGCTTGAGGAAACTACACCAGTGCGGGGAAATCACCTAATATCAAGATGTAAAGAAGTGTGTCAGCCTTCTGCATTTTGAATGTATGAGCAAACATCTCTCCCCCCGCCCCCCTCACTGACCTCTGAATGGAAAGGCCGTTTGAGCCCCTGCTGTTGCCCAGGATAACCTCCATGCTGGGGCATCTTCTGAGCCTGGGCAGGGTGAGAAGGATACAGGCCTCCGCCGGGAGGTGGAGGTCCCGGCCTGGAAGAGACCATCCCTGGAGGGCCGCGGGGACCCGCATGAGACAGGAACTGGGTGCTGTAAGAGGATGCTCCACCCATCTGGGAGGGAAAGGGAAGTACAGCAGGGGTAAAAAACAAAGCTCACTGGGTATTTGTCACAAAAGTACAGGGGAGTGTGAACAGTGTGTCAGAGAAGGTCACGTTATTAAAACACTGTAAAGGCGTTCGGTCCAGAAAAAGCAATCCGGCGATTCGCCGCAGGGTTGTGCGGCGGTGGGAGTGTCACCTAAATGGCCCATTTGTGTGACATCCTGTTGTGTCCACAACAATTAAATATATACACTCAGGGGCGTCGAATTTGGGGGGGAAAAAGGGGACCGAGTACCCTCCTTACATGAGGGCCCTAAAAGATGCTAGAATGAATAACTGTGGATGCAGGGAGGGATTCTGTATATACAATTGACTTTGCCTAGTACGCTCCATCTAATCACGCTGTCTTACACTCCTTGTATTAGTGCTGCATCTTGCATAGATTGTAAAATATTGATCAGTGATCAGGTTGCAAATGGACAACTCCCTGTTCCAACTACACCTCCTGTTAATGCAGTCTCCTTACAGGTGGCGAAACGATGTGTCTATATTATGTCAAAAAAACACTCAAATGCAGCTTGTTTCTCCACAACTTAACTGTGAGCCGTTTGGAAATGAATATATCTGCACTTCAGCTGAGGAGTTGTAGGAGAAGTTGGTTCTGTCACTGTTAAATTACACGGTGTCGCAGACACAAATCATCACGTTTTTTTTCCCCCTTAAGGTTGCAAGGACCTTGGTTGGTTGGCAGAGTGAGCATTCGCTCTCTTTTGCATCCCGCACACTGTCAGTCATAATTATTTCATTATTGGCATATCTATCTTTTAATAGCCACATAGTTTATTAATTAAAAGCTCTCCACCCACTGAATGTCTCTCCTTGAAAATCTCCTAAACACAGGAGTCGTTTCACAAGTTAGGAAAGTCCGTACTTTTACTTCTCGGTCTACAAGTAGAACCAAAGATGAACAAAAGGCTTGGCCAGTTTGGACTGATTTCCACGTCTCAATAAATACAACCTCAGAACCAGTCGTTTCTTCTTTCTAAAATGAAATCTAAAGATGTAGCATTGTCAGCATTAATTCATAAATACATGTACGTTGAGACGCATGACGATGTACAGCCTGCGTTTGCTTTGTTCATTTGAAGTGGAAACCGAAACGATGAGAGTGGTTTTCGTAGCTCCTACAGTGACTCTCGGTTTGTTACCAGTTCTAGAGAGTAAATAATCTGGCAAGAGAGAGCCGTGTCAAATGAGGTCATGTCTCTGCTGTTAACAAGAAACATGTGTCATGAATCTGTGGAAGCGGCAGAAAAAACAGCTTCTGCTTTGCACCCCTCCCCTGCAACCAAACGTCACAACTCCAAACCTGGCCGGCGTGTGTGAAACACAACTGTCCTGAACTTTTGACTCATGAGTCAATAAACTCGTACCAAAAACGTAGGCTAGGAATTGGACAGAGATTCTTTTTTTTTTTTTTTTTTAAACAGTGCTTGCGTGGACAGGTTTTATTGTTGTTTTCTGACTGTTAAAAAAAATAAAAATAACCTGTGTACGTGTGGACTAGGACTTATTCTTTGTTCTAAGGGAAAAAAAATGCACATTTTGATGCAAATCAGACAAATAAATGACTCTGAATGACTGGAAACTGAAGACATCCTGTGCAGAGATACAGTTATTATGATGTCAAACAAAATAATAAAATAGTGCCAGAATAGGTTTCACACAAGTTAATCTGCTGGACAACTGACATGGACAGGCTAGATATGCACTGGATCTATTCTTTTGGGCAAAAAAATAAATAAAGAAAAGATGAATAAAATGACTCTGGATAGGGTTAAAAGATCCCAGGCTCCCGTACAGACCGCCACATTTACCTGGCCATAGTTCATCTCCTGGTTCTGCTTCTCCTGTATTGCTGCAACAGTTGCCGTAGCAGTGGCAGTCGCTGTGGCAGCGGCGGCGGCAACGGCAGCGGCAGCAGCCTGAGTGAAGTCTGAGGGAGGGCGAACGCCCAGACCGGCGCCTCCACTGTTACCAGAGTAACTGCAGGGAGGAGAGGAAGACACGGAGATGAGTGGGCGGTGAACTAAGTCAAACGAGCGTGAGTGTGTGTGGTTTCGTCATGAGCGTGAGTCAGAGCAGTGGGTGAGAGCAGCCACGCTGACATATGTCGAGGCTAAAACCCCGCAGAAATAGCACAAAGCCTGGTGCTACATAACAACACACAACACTGTTCAATTATCAAACTCATTTCCATTTTATACTTTCATTTTCTTTCATGATCAAACCCACGCATGAGAATTGATGTTCCTTACAACAACAAAAAAACGCTCAATGTTAAACTCAAGGTGGTGAATTATTCTCTAAATAGGTGTTATTTATGTTTATCAGCTCCTAGAAACAACATGAATTGCTGTAAATAGCTGTCATGTTGCTACACTAACGTCCACATAATGAACACGTCTGTACCTGGGTGTGTCCGTCGTTGAGTGATTGACAGTCAAAGACTAACAGGTGAAACAGGTATCTGGATGATTTTCCACCTCACAAAAAAAAGTCCACAGAGCTCGTTCCAAAATACAAAGAAAATGTATAACTGTGTGCAGCGAAAAACTGTAAACAATTGAGTTCAATGGGCAGCATTGTGACTCTGAAGTTGGAATTTCGTGGAGCTCTGTGACAGGTGAGTTTTTAGCTGTGCTAGCAGCATGGCTTTAGAGATGCCGCTGCCATGTCTATAGCCGAATAAAGAATAAAATATCTCAACAACTATTGGATGGATTGCCATGAAATTTGGAACATATATACATGTTCCCCAGAGGATGAATCCTACTGAATTAAGTGATCTTCCAACGTTTCCTGTAGCACCATCATGAGATTAAACTTCTGGGATTTTTAGTGAAATATCTCAACAAATATTGGATTGTTGTCATTCATTTTGGTCAAATCAAATCAAATCAGGTCAAACTTCCAATTTGTCCAATACTTTAATTTTATGAACAAACACCTGCAAAATAAATGACATTCCCATCAGCCTCAAGTCGTACTTTGAGTTTAGCGCTAATTTAACATTTATTTATTAATTTAATTTATCTTACACGCTAAACTAAGATGGTGAACATGGTAAACATTACACCTGCTAAACATTAACATGTTAGCATAGTGGCATTTAGTTAGCATTTAGCTCAAATCACCACTTTTCCTAAATGCCGGCTCACAGAGCTGCTTGCTTGACTGCAAACTTTTTTTCGTCTTGACATAATATTACGGCACAGTCTTTTCTGATTGGCCGTTTTGGCCTACCACCAGGCCGAGGTGGGTGTGGCTCATCTACGTCAGAGTTTCCAAAGGCGGAAGTTAAGGTCGTGAAGAGCGACCATGCGTTTTCGGAATGCCGAACAAATCCTATTTTCCCCTGTTTTAAGCCAGAGCATCAAGGCTAATCGACGCCTGCCGGGCTAGCGCTTGTCTCAGTAGCATCATATGTACGATCAAACTAAACTCTAGAAGCCCAAGTCACACGTAACGATAATACCATGTTTTCCCAGAGTGTGGTTAATGCCATGACAATATGAAATAGGTAACTGTGAAATGGCTGCAATATAAATGTATTACCCACACATATTTTACTGTTACAACTGTAGCATTTGGTGCGAACAGCTGCATTGTTAATGGGCTGCGTCTTCATCCATTATCATAATACACTGAGAGCAATGTTTGTGTTTGCAAGGGCAACATATTCCACGTGGCTTTAAACAATACCCACCCACATCCTCACGTTTGGACTTCAGGGAGAATAAACTACATACAGATATGTAAGAAACTTGATCCTACGACTCGTATTCATTTGAAGTCATATTGAAAGTATAATTTAGTGTTCAATTCACAGCAGCTGACATTTAGTGACCAGAGGAGCAGCGTACCTTCCGCCGTAGCCCGAGGACTGGTTGTAATGTGCATTACTGGGACGTCCGTACATGACCGGCTGGCCGTAGCCCTTAGAGACGGCGTCTCCGTACGACTGCTGGCCCATATACTGGGAGCCCATGCCAGGACCCATACCGGGGCTGCCGCCAGGCATCATGTGACCGCCAGAGCCCTCACCCGGACCCATGGGTGCCCCAAACACCTACATGGGAAACAGAGAGAGGTGTCGCCTCAGTCAACAGTCAAATTAACCATAACAAGTGAAGTCAATAAGAGAGAGGAAGGCGAGAGAGAGACCACATTCTACAGTCATATTCACACTGAGAGTCACAATGAAAGTTAAAGTGGGTTTAACATCCCAGAAACATAACATTAAATTAATGACCGTTGACTGTTTGTCAGTAGTTATGGTGTGTGAAATCAACACACAAAAAAATGCACAGACTGATAGTGATACAGTTACACTAATAACATTTTATTCTAAATGACATGACCAGTTGATTTCAATCTTGCACTCACAGTGGCGTTTTCTTTGGTAACACTTTATTTAAATAATTCCAGAAGGTTTCCTAGAAAGACTTTGTAATTTGGTAGGCTACTAAGAAGAGAAATAGGAAAGTCCATTTACACCCAAATATAGACTATTTTAGGGCTGCAACTCCTCTTTCTTTTTTTGTTTATGAAATGTAGTGAAAATGGCCATTATACTTTTCCCACAGCCCAGGGTGTTGTATTTAGACAGCTTGTTTTATTCAATTTACAGTCCAAAAACCAAAGATATTCAGTTATGCAAGAAACGATCTCCTGGATGTGACACGGGGGTCCTCAGGTGTCCTCGGGTCTCGTAACATCAGACACCCTCTCCCATGCGACCCAGCCAGGGTTGATCAGGCCCCCGATTTGCATCCTAGCAGCAACCCACGGATCAGCCTATTCCCACCTTGTGGCTTTCTCTGCAGCATCACTTGCGGACTTAATGGCCCTTTTCTTTGAGGACTTTAGACAGTGAGCGTGCCCTCAAAGCCTCTACAGATGACTTCTATAGGCTCACAGAAAGTCTTCCAGCCACTGTCTTTGCACTTCTCCACCAGCTCTTGGTACTCTGCGCGTTTCCTCCCGTTGGCTTCGTCTATACGCTCCTCCCAGGGCACTGTGAGTTCCAGTATGATCAGTTGTTTTGAAGCCTTGGAGGTGATGATCACATCTGGACGGAGTGATGTTGTTGTGGAAACTTCAGCTGCTTTCCCAGGCCAGTCAGAGGCTGTGTAGAGGAGACCTGCTGATGGAGTGCATGATCTCGGCCGGGTTTTCTCTCCGGCTTTGACAAAGGAAATTGCCTTCTATGGAGAGTGGTGGTGTTTGCTGGTGCTGATGGCTGCGGCTACACTCTCAGCGACTGCTTTTAGCACCCGGTCGTGGTGCCAACGGTAGCGGCGATCTGCAAGGGCCTTTGGGCAGCTACTGAGGAGATGTTCTAGAGAGCCTCTTCCAGAGCAAAGCAGGCAGGACGGTGTTTCAGTTTTCTCCCAGGTGTGGAGGCTAGCTGGGCTTGGTAGGGCATCGCAGACTGCTTGCACAAGGAACCGGACGCGTTGGAAGCCTGCCTGCATGATGTTTGCCCAGGTGATCCTGCGATGCAGTGTACTCTCCCACCTTGTCCAAGCTCTCTGCTGCCGGAGACCCACCACCCTACTCACTCGCTCTTCCTCCACACCTGCACGGACCTCTTCCTGGAGTAGACGGTGTCTCTCCTTGCCCTGGGCCTCGCCCAATTGGGTCTTTGGGAAGTAGCCCAACCCCGCTCTGCCGGATGCCATGATGCCCACCAGTGCCTTTTGTCTTAGGCGTGACTCTGCCACCTCCACTGTGTTCGCTGCCCTCCATTTCCTTCCAGTTCTCACCTCGATGCCAGCTGATGACGCCTTGCAGTCCCTCAAATCCCTGTACTGTAGGACTTCTCTTGTGCGAGCTACCATAAGCTCCTCAGTGAGGCCACTGAATGGTAGCTGCAGTATGTTACTGGTCCCATACAGTACTGCGCTGGCTTTCTCAGCCACTTCCAAAGAAAGCCACTGATCTTCGGTTCAAAAGGACTTGACTGCTGTTACTGGGACTGCATAGACCAACAGAGGCCACAGGACTCTGTGGCCTCTGTTGGTCTATGCAGAGGCCACAGGGCTCGGGGCAGGATGGAATGCTGGTAGATCCAGGCTTTAAATCTACCTGGCGGCCCCGACTTGTCGACCTTGGTGAGCCACGTTCCAAGCTCTCTGTTGGACTTCTTAATGGCGGCAGCATCTTTTAGGCTTGAGTCAAAGTGCTTCCCCAAACTCTTGACTGGTTGCTCTGTGATGGAGGGGATGGCAGTTCCTGAGACTAAAAACGGAAACCATGGGCCTAGACTTGGTGGGCTTGACACTCATTACCTTGGCCAGGTAATGAGTTTCTCAGGTCCTTGAAGGATCCAGCTGCTCCCTAGAACCGATGATGTTAAGTCTTATACGACAAAGAAAAACATTAAATCCTCACATTTCAGAATGTGGAGCCAGAAGATTTTTAGCCTTTTCCCTTGTTTTCCATTGTTTTCGCTGTCAAATGGATTTTTTGGAGAGTTTATCCTCATCCAAATCAAGAAACCAAGGATGAACTAAAGCCCTTTGAACGTTGTGAAACTAATTTGTGTTTTTGGGCAACATAAATGAAACTGACTTGACAATTAAGCATAAAATAAACAAAATAGTTTGCTGCACAGGTAGTCACAGCTTAAATATAAAGCTTGTTGTTTTAAATCAAATGCTCTGTGTGTAATATTTCCAAACATCCCAGAATGTGCACACATTTGTTCTTCCCTTATAATAATCTTTGCAGCTCTCGTCCTACATCCTGAAGGAGATGTTTCCCACGTCGATGAAATGCTTTTACTCCTACACTTATAAGTAGGAACAAATATGCATCAATCTGAGAAGTTTGGGAGCATATTTAATAAGTTAAAAATTCTCTAATGAGCCAACCGAAGCAATTAGGCAGCTCACTTCTACTTACACTGAAGTGTAGGAGGGAGCTTTAAGAGTAGCTTTTAAGTGTCAAAATTAGTCACATCAGAGAGAAACAGTCATGTGGATTTAGCTTTACATCTTCTCCTTTGATAACCTTCTTTAAGGCGAGACAATACAGGCAAAAAACATGTTTTTTTCAATGTCATATATTGATGATTTCACATAAATAATAAATAAATACAAGCTTTTCTTTGTGTCGTTAAATGACACAAAACGGGAGGAGAAAAAATGCAAAATGTCCCTGGGTGCTGAGACATGTGTTGGTGTTACCTGACTGTGTGTGGGATTGGTCACGCCCCACACTGTGGTTACTACAGAGAGAGATCCTGGGTGCTGATTGGTGCCTGGTTGCCAGGAGACTGGGTCATTCAGGAAGGGGCCGTCGCTGCTGCAGAAAGGATATGAAGCTGAGTTACTGGGATGGTTAGGAAGGTGCAGGAAGGCGCATTCATCCAGATATCAATAACTGTATCACAGTTAGGGATGCAACTAACGATTATTTTCATTGTCAACTAATCTGTGCATTATTTTCTGCATGAATGGATGAGTTTTTTGTTCTCTAAAATGTCAGAAAATGGTGAAAAATGTGGATCAGTTTCTCAAAAGCCCAAGACGACGTCCTCATAATGTCTTGTTTTGTCCACAACTCAAAGATATTCAGTTTACAGTCACAGAGGAGAGAAGACACTAGAACATATTCACATTTAACAAGCAATTAGAGGAAGTGTCTGAAAAAATTACTCAAAACAATTATCAAAATAGTTGGCGATTAATTTAATATTTGACAACTAATCGGTTAATCTTTGCAGCTCTACTGGAGACAGAGTGAATATTCGTCCGGTGGGAAGTTAAAGGTGCTCTAAGCGATGTGACGCGTTTTTTAGGCTACAACATTTTTTTGTCACACAAATCAAACATCTCCTCACTATCTGCTAGCTGCCTGTCCCCTGAACACACTGTAAAAAACATCTCCTCACTATCTGCTAGCTGCCTGTCCCCTGAACACACTGTAAAAAACATCTCACTATCTGCTAGCTGTAAAAAACATCTCACTATCTGCTAGCTGCCTGTCCGCTGAACACACTGTAAAAAAACATCTCACTATCTGCTAGCTGCCTGTCCCCTGAACACACTGTAAAAAACATCTCACTATCTGCTAGCTGCCTGTCCCCTGAACACACTGTAAAAAACATCTCACTATCTGCTAGCTGCCTGTCCCCTGAACACACTGTAAAAAACATCTCACTATCTGCTAGCTGCCTGTCCCCTGAACACACTGTAAAAAAAACATCTCACTATCTGCTAGCTGCCTGTCCCCTGAACACACTGTAAAAAAAACATATCACTATCTGCTAGCTGCCTGTCCCCTGAACACACTGTAAAAAAAACATATCACTATCTGCTAGCTGCCTGTCCCCTGAACACACTGTAAAAAAAACATCTCACTATCTGCTAGCTGCCTGTCCCCTGAACACACTGTAAAAAAACCATCTCACTATCTGCTAGCTGCCTGTCCCCTGAACACACTGTAAAAAACATCTCCTCACTATCTGCTAACTGCATGTCCCCTGAACACATTGTAAAAAACATCTCCTCACTATCTGCTAGCTGCCTGTCCCCTGAACACACTGTAAAAAAACATCTCCTCACTATCTGCTAGCTGCCTGTCCCCTGAACACACTGTAAAAAAACACGGTCTCTGTAGACAGCCCAGGCTCCACAAACGGCAACAAAAACAAACTGCGCCAACCTGCACCACAAAACATAACAAACAGCGTTCCAGAGTTCCAGCCAATAACCGACAAGAAGGATTTGGGGGGTGGGGGGGGGGGGGGGGGGGTAGTGTGCTAAAGCACAGAAGGGAGGGGGAGGGGACGGGATGAGGAGGAGGGAGGGGCGAGCTAGCCTTGTTTTGTATGAAAATACTTTGAACGTCAACAAGAAGTGACGTCACCCAACATCACTTACTGCACCTTTAAATGTGATTGGACATTATCATTTTCATTATGGGCCAATTATTGTCTTTATTAATAGTTTATATCGTATATAAATGTCAGAAAATAATAAAAAATGTTTCCCAAGGCCAAAGATGACGTCCTCCATGCCTCAAATATATTCAGTTTACTGTCACAGAGGAGTGAATTAACTAAAGAAATATTCACATTTAAAACGCAGCAATCAGAATCAGAATCATTATCTAAATAGTTGGGGATTAATTTAATAGTTGACAACTAATCGGTTAATCTTTTTAGCTCTAATCACAGTCAATGTTTTATTATTTCCTCATTAAAAACAAAAGTGCGTTTAAGCACCTTATTAGGGGTTATTTGTGCCGTAGCAGCACAGAGACAGTATCGAGTAAAAGGTCGTCAATACATCAGTTACACCTCGGTGAGCTAACGATTAACCTGAGCATGGTTTATTCAACTGACGGTTGAGGTTACCCTCTGCTTCCTCCTGCTGAACCATTTCCCCAACAGAAAACTGCCACAGCATTACGTCATTTTGACATCTGTACTCCTATACTTCATGCGTTTGTTGTTTTCATATTTTACTGTCCATTTTTCACAGTTTCTGGGGAAAGAATCATAAGATCAAAAGACTGAATTGAATTGCATTGCTTTTTCTGTTTCTTTTTACAAATCAGCTACATTTCTGAGGCTGCATGTCGTGTCAGAGAGTTGGCAACACGTCTCCTGCTCTCATGGCTTTCTGGAGAGAAATGGAGCAGTCAACAGGCTTTGTGGCTGCACTCAATTAAAGTGTGTTTTGGCTCGAGTAAACCCAATCGAGATGCTTCCAAAAAAAAAAGGCTGAACAGAGGACACTCGACAGTCGATTGCCTTTAGAGTTTGTAATTAAGGATTCAAAGCTGTTTGATGGAATGCATTCATTTTCTCTTACGTGTTGGGTTACGTAGACAACAGGGAAAATAGTGCCGCTGCTCCCTAAACGTTCACCTCCCTGTCTGACTGTCCGATTGAGCCCAGCCTTTAGTCCAGATAATTCACAGCGAGCGAGTGGACGTGTTGATGACGTGTTTCTATCATGCGGCCGCCGCTAACGGAAGTAAAACAACAACAACAACAAGGCTGTAGAAAAAGACGCCGACGAAAAATGACTAACTGGAGAGACGGTGCGGAGTTAGGAACTTCGGTTGGTAAAGACTGACGGCAAATATGTCGGACAAATTCAAGGAACGGCAAAAGACTCGGTTGTTTATGACCAAATTACAAACCAGATATGTCCTGCACACTCGGGGGGGAGAGAGAGAGAGAGAGAGAGAGAGAGAGAGAGAGAGAGAGAGAGAGAGAGAGAGACAGAGACAGAGAGACAGAGAGAGAGAGACAGAGAGAGAGACAGAGACAGAGAGAGAGAGAGAGAGAGAGACAGAGACAGAGACAGAGAGAGAGAGAGACAGACAGAGAGAGAGAGAGACAGAGAGAGAGAGAGAAAGAGGTCTACGGTGTATATATTAAGTTTTATGTGACATATAGGACATTTGTTTATTTTGTGATGTGTCGGTATGTAGATCTTTAAAATAAATGTACCTGTACAAGTAGTTATGTCTTCTGTTGTACTGATTTGCAGTCTTATTGACATAATGCACAAAAATAGATATTCAAATTTATTCGAGCCTATGTGTTCAAATGTCATTTTTGGCCAATTTTGACAGCCCTACAGTGGTTTAATAGCAACCGACTGGAGAATTAGCTCCAGCAACTCTTTATCTCGATGCGCCAACTCTTAAAGCCGGGGTTGCAGTCGGGGGGGGGGGGGGGGGGGGGTCACAGCTGATTAATTGCCTGAGCAATCAATGATGTGGCTGCGGTCAAAACATCTCTTCTAGACTGTAGCGTGTTTGTTTTGAATCTTACTGCAGTAGTATTTTACATGTTGTGGTTGGTTGTGGAAGTCTTGAATGAGACTGAGCTGGGACATAGAACTGAACTTTGCTGCAGAATAAACTGCATATTTGCTGCGTCTTCCTGACATATGTTCATAGAATTGCACAAAGTAACACTACCTTTTTGTCAACATTGTTGAGAACGTGGTAGTCTGGTCTGAATAAACGTCACTGGAGTCGTCACAGGACAAAATGAACCGGGTGTTACGAGCTTCAAATCAATGCCGATCAATTGATCCGTAGAAAAGGCTGATTAAAAACGTATAGTTGAGTTAACACAACTAGGGCTGGATCTGAAGTAGGGCTGCACAATTAATCGCAATTGTATCGAAATCGCAATATGGACTAGTGCAACATCCATTTGTTCGTGACAAAATATGTGTGAAACCATTATGAATTAAGTATTGTGGTGCTGCAGAGACGTCCCAGTCTACAAATCGTATCCTATCTTTGTTTGGTACAGATCCTCTCAAAACTCACACTATAAAATTTTTTATTTCTTTCAAGGTTAATAATTTTCAATGAAAATGAGAATAATTATACAAAAACGATCATTCCCTCCAATATCGTGAATCATATCGCAATCGCAATATCAGTCAAAATCCTTTCCTCGTATCGTGCGGCTTCAATGCACAAAAAAAAAAAAAAAGGACAAATGGTATTTGGGACAGCCCTAAACATTACACCCAAGATCAATAAGAAAGCACGCTATGCAGCCCAATATTTGCATAACAGTTGTGGATGGAGATATACATTTCATGGAGTCTTTTGTGTGCAAACTTTCAAAAAATTCTGTCGAAATTTGCACAACATCTGGATGTAAACGTGGAAGCCAGGTGACCTAAAGAGAGCCTGACTTTGTGATACAGGAGCGGACAACAAACCACGGTTGTCACATGGTTCACCTGCAGAGCTTAAAGTTACAACAGCGCGTGTGTGTGTGTGTGTGTGTGTACCTTTGTGGATTGGGAGGCAGGGAAGGTTTCATGGAGTTGAGGTGGTTCATCGGATGAACGGGGGGATCATCAGAGAGCCCCCACTGTCCTTAAGATGCAGCCCTGAGAGGGAGGAAGACACACATAAAAAGACAGTTACTCAGAGCTCATTTGCTGCACAGCAACAATTCATCATCACCATACCCCACACTGTGTGCACAAAGACACAGTGCCCTCCCACTCAGAGCCACTCGCTTTAATCTCCCTCTGTCTGTGTGTGTGTGTGTGTGTGTGTGTGTGTGTGTGTGTGGACTGTGCACATCAAAACGTTAGCCTATCGCTGACTGCTGTAGCTCTGATACCTCTCAGAGGAGGGGGGGAGGGAAGGGTGCTGGAAGCTAAATTTAGCTTGCTGATTTCAAAAGGAATTTAAGAGAACAGAGATGTGAAGAGGCAGACTCTTCTCTCAGCAGCACACCGACACTTGCTCTGCCTCTGAGAGGAATCATCTCGTTCTGCGATTTGCTTCATTTGATAACACCCTGCATGTTTATCCGCCACTTTCCCTCCTTCAATACCAGATGGTTGCTCTATATTCCTACATTTTCCTCATCCTACATTTTACTCCATCGCTGCTCCCGCTAATGATTTTCTTTATCGGACAGTGACATGCTAATTTACCAACATCCCCCCCCCCCCCCCCCCCCCCCCCTTCCTCCTCCTCCTCCTCATTTCTTCTGTTTGGTTTCCTTTTTGCACTTTTGCAGATTTGGGTCAGACATCCCACATGTGCAGGGGAGAGCGGAGGGGCGTGGCTTCTGGGGGCTACAGCCCCGAATGTTTTCTTAAAAACCCTAAATCTTTTAGGCTTTTAAAAATACCTTAGCCTGTTCTATGACACTACCTAAAGAGTTCTCATATAATTGAGTAAATGTTCTTCTGTTGACCTAATATTGAAGTATTGAAGACCACATTTATCTGGCATTGTTGGGGATCATTGATTGGCAATTAAGAGCAGCCCAGATCATTATGATTTTGATTCAAATGCAGCAGATTTGACAGCTTACCATTAATTCTGTGAACTCTACTCAAGCATCGATAAAAAAAGGGTTTCAAGATTGGTACTCTGGATCAACGGAAGTCCATTTGCAGACATCCATTGCCTGACATCCCGTGGCGGCAAACAACTAACTTCAAGCTAGCAAGCTAGACACTGAAAATAGCAAGTTTGAAATAAAATTTGGATTGTGCAACAAGTCAGGCCTGCTTGGTTCTTTCGGTGAATGATTAGCTCCTCGGACATCCCTCCTCCATCCTCGCTCATAGCTCCTCAGAGATCCCTCCTCCATCCTCGCTCATAGCTCCTCAGAGATCCCTCCTCCATCCTCGCTCATAGCTCTTCAGAGATCCCTCCTCCATCCTCGCTCATAGCTCCTCAGAGATCCCTCCTCCATCCTCGCTCATAGCTCCTCAGAGATCCCTCCTCCATCCTTCATCCTCGATCCTCAGCGCGGGAATAAGAGCTTTGAGACGGCCTTCACGAAAGAGGGCTCAAACAACTTCTGGTTCAAGCGAGGAGCTATCAAATCAGCTTTGTTTTTGTTTTTCTTAATGTTAAATAGTTATATGTGTGTGTTATTTGTTTCTGTATTTATCGTTTGTTTATTTCATATTAATGTTTAATATGTTTATATATGATGCACCAACAACAAAGGCAAATTCCTTGTAAGTGCTGTATTTACTTGGCAATAAGTCCTTTTCTGATTCTGCAATGAGAGTCTTGGGATTCACCCCTGATTTCCCTCCTATCAAAAGACATCGTCAGCCTCCAGACAGCACTTTGTAACGTCCATCACGGCTGAGCAGCTAAACCAGGACATGCAAAAGGTGTCTCTCTATCACAAGCAGCACAGACTGTACCTGCAGTGGAACGACTGAGACACGCTGTTCTCTCACACTCTTTGTCTCTTTTGACCTTAACTTCCTGAACTTTTCTTTACCCGCAACTCTTCAATCTTTCAATCCAACTCCAAATGTATCTTCGCGCCCTTCCCCTCTTACATCTCAGTGAATGCCATCACACTGACTGCAAAAAAACACTGGAGGCAGTCAATCAACCATCTGCTTTCAGCCACTACCAACGCTGTTTTGTTTGGATCGATTCCAGCTTTTTGTGCATAAAGCAGATGAAACTGATAACAGAGAAGGTCTGATTCAAATAGGTCTGATTCAAATTCAAATAATACCAGGGCTGCAACTAACGGTTATTTTCCTCAATTAATCGATTTATTTGTTGGTCTATGAACCATCAGAAAACCATTAAAAAAATGGCAATCACAATTTCCCCACAGGCCGAAAGGGATTTCCTCGTTTTGTGCGACTTTAGAGTCCAAAATGTAAGACAAAGAGAAGCAGCAAAGTCTCATATTTGAGAAGCTGGAATAACCAAACATTTGAACATCAAATCAAATTGACATTTGATTCGGTAAATAGTTGCAGTTAGCTAATCAATAGACCTTTTTCACGGCAGACATGTTGACATGTCATAGTAGGAAAAGCACAGCTGAAATATCTTACTGGGACACTTGATGGAATTGAGCCATTGTTAAGGTTATCAATTTCAGCTGTGCTTTTCCTACTATGACAAGTCAAAATGTCTGCTGTGACAAAGGTCTGTTGGCTAATCGTTGCAGCTCTACATAATACCCTGAAACAATTGTCTGCACATTGTGTGAACCAACTGTTTTAATTAGGTCAAGGTTACAATCAAATACTGATGCAGAAAGGATTCAACCTCTTGATTTTTTTCTCGATTCTATGAAATGTCAAGACACACTGGATAAAAGAGTCTAAGATGAAGTCTTTAAATCTCTTATTTAGTCTGACCAACAGCCCAAAAACCACAAAGATATTCAGTTTACAATAATAAAACAAAACAGAAAAAATTCCCATTTTAAGGAAGCTTGAATCAGCAAATGTATTTGCTTTCTGTCTTAAAAAAGGACTGAAATGTTGAATCAAATATCAAAATGGATGCAGATTAATTTTATGTTGAGGATCGCCTTCGGGCTGGGTATCAAACACTCATCTTTTGATCAGAAAGTTCCTGATTTAAATCAATTGTAGAACTTTGTTTAGGCAAAGTTATTTTATGGTTACTTGTGTGGCTTTGACTCAAACCAGCTGATGGCATCGCTGCGACTCAGCCGTTTAAAACGTGATTTATGCTTGACGCTTTGGAGGTGGCGCGCGCCATCGTGACGTCAAAAATGACGTAATTTCCTGCCGGCGCGTCCGATTTTCAGCGCGCGAGCGGAGGGCGCGCACCAGTCTATTTTTTTCAGCGGCGCGCGACAAAGCGGAAACAGGAAGCATAAACGAGCTCCTGGGAAACCGGATGCCAGGACTCGCCGACTGACTGCAAGTCTCTCCTGTAAACTTACTGGGTTAAGATGAGTTCTTCTATGGTGAATGAAAGGCTCGATTCCACCAAGTAGCTCATTGAATCAAATCGAAGCATTGACGACAACGCTGCTGCCTGTTCGTCCGTTGTTTTTCTTCTTCTTCTTCTTCTAGTCCTTAGAAAGAAAAACATCGGTAGCCTTCGCTCCTTAGCGCCACCGCTGTTCAGGAGAAGACGGCAACTAGTGTCGCGACCACCACGCGCGAGAATAAATACTCACGGCAGTCCCATGACGTCACATTTGGATGCACCAGCTTGGCTGCGGCTACTGTATAACGGCCTTAAGTCTCCCGCGGCTGGTTTTTAGAACGAGAGGGACGTCAACTGTTTCAACAGCCAACAGAGAAGTCAGCTACAAACTATAGAAATAAAATGATCCATAATCCATTTTATTTTTATGTTACAAACAGCTGGTATAAATGACAGAGTTTTAGCCGGAGCCTCAACGACCACCTGAAAGCAAGTAAAAACATTTCTTCACCAGCCTGACTGGACAAGTGGAAAAAAAAAAACTTAATGTTGAACCCTGACACTAGCCTATAGCTGCTTTTTTAATTTATTCTTGTATTTTTTATTTAAGTTGATTCTTAGCACACAAAAAAAAACTTAGTTCTTTCACCAATATGTACTCATTCGTGTGTAATTACTTCCACCAACTAATCAAAGTATCCTCGTAAGCGTAGAATCTGACATTCAGAATCATTCAGAATACATGAGAGCGAGTCGCTCGAGCGATGGCCGCCATGTCGCGCCTCCATTTTTAAAATACATTAACCAAAGAGGGACATAGTACCGCCGCCTTTTGCCCTCTTCAGTGGCACCGCGATGAATCCCAGGGGGAGATTACTCGCCAGGGAAGCGAAAAAGAGAATTAAAAACGACAACGCGACAGGCGAAGCAACAAGTTATTGTAATATTGGAGCGGCTAGAACAGCAGCGTGTAAACGATGGAGATACTAAAGACGTTTTTCCATTGCTAGTACCAGCTCTACTCGGCTCGGCCGCGTTGCCCAGTCCTCCTGTTTCCATTGCAGCATTAGTATCGCGTCACGCGTGAGGCGAGCGTGGCTGGTTGTATAGCGGCGGATTCGGCCACCGTAGCAGTTAAAACGCGATCGGAATATTCAGTTGGTTGTCATATACAATTTCACCGCTAGATGGGAAAAATTCTTACACAATGTAGCTTTAACCTTTATTCATCCAGGTGAGTCGACTGAGAACAAATTCTCATTTGCATCGACGACCTGTCACGTTCACACAGTTACGCATTCAATGAAATAAATAAACTTGAAACAACCAAATAAAAAAGGATGATGTTTTAATGGAACCTCTTCATCATAATTTCATGCCTGGACTGCTGTGATACAGTGAAGTCAAACAGACTCTACAGTGTGATTGTTTTGAAGTAATCATCATCATCATAAGACACTTCAAACTTACATTTTATAATTAAAACACTCAACACTAATTCAAACACACTGAAGTCTCTACAGATTAGCGTAATGCTGCTGATTACAATAGGAGCCAAACAGCTATAATCAAATTCAATTAAACTAATAATCAATTCAAGTCAAGAGAAATCAGCTATTAATGTTCAAGTACGTACGATTTGCTGGAGGGGAAGAGAGGTTGGCAGCTAGTCAGGGACGATGATTAAATACTCCCTCTGCTACTTAATCAAAAAAACAAATAGGCTACACTTTACATAATTTATTAGCTGCCAGTCTGACCACCATGTAAATTAATCAATCAAGGTTCAGTGAATCTTTTATAATGATACCCGCCGGGCGCCCGGGTAGCTCAGTTGGTGGAGCGCGCGCCCATATATAGAGGTTTACTCCTCAGCGCAGCGGCCGTGGGTTAGACTCCGACCTACGGCCCTTTGCTGCATGTCGTTCCCCCCCTCTCTCTCCCCTTTCATGTCTTCAGCTGTCCTGTCAAAATGAAGGCATAAAATGCCTTAAATAAATAAATAAATAAATAATGACACCTGCTGCTCGGTGGTGGAATTTAACTAAGTATATTTACTCTAGTATTGTTTCAGGTACATGTAGCGGTGTAGTCTACGTGATACGCAGGTACTGGCCGTATAGCTACCCACTAAGAAAACTCCACAATTTCCATATACCCACTTATGCAATGATACGCAACATTTATAAATGGGACAAAACTGTCACTTTAGATATTTGTTTTTCGCAAATACGGTTCAAGTAATGTTACCGCAAACTGAAGAAATGCTTCAGAACAAGCAGAGAGATTAATGTAGTAGATCCAATAGTTTTAAACTTCAGCAGAGTCCCCGCCTTCAAGGAAGTTAACACTTGTTAATGGAGAGTGGCCAGACTCTCTGGACTAATGACATGGACCAGAGTCTGGTAGGACCAGGCTAGAGTCTGGTAGGACCAGGCTAGTCTGGACCAGAGTCTGGTAGGACCAGGCTACTGTCTGGTAGGACCAGGCTAGAGTCTAGTAGGGCCAGGCTAGACTCTAGTAGGACCAGGCTAGAGTCTGGTAGGACCAGGCTAGAGTCTAGTAGGACCAGGCTAGAGTCTGGTAGGACCAGGCTAGAGTCTAGTAGGACCAGTAGGACCAGGCTAGAGTCTAGTAGGACTAGGCTAGAGTCTGGTAGGACTAGGCTAGAGTCTGGTAGGACCAGGCTAGAGTCTGGTAGGACCAGGCTAGAGTCTAGTAGGACCAGGCTAGAGTCTAGTAGGACCAGGCTAGAGTCTGGTAGGACCAGGCTAGAGTCTAGTAGGACCAGGCTAGAGTCTGGTGGGACCAGGCTAGAGTCTGGTAGGACCAGGCTAGACTCTAGTAGGACCAGGCTAGAGTCTAGTAGGACCAGGCTAGAGTCTGGTGGGACTAGGCTAGACTCTAGTAGGACCAAGCTAGAGTCTGGTAGGACCAGGCTAGAGTCTGGTGGGACCAAGCTAGACTCTAGTAGGACCAAGCTAGAGTCTAGTAGGACCAGGCTAGGAAACCAGAGCACCCAGAGGAAACCAACGCAAACATGGGGAAAACATATACAAACTCCACACAGAAAGGCCCGGAACGACCTGGACTCGAACCCAGAACCTTCTTGCTGTGAGGTCACAGTGCTATTGGGCCACCATGCTGCCAATAATCAATTCATCTGTTTGAGTCATTTTTTTATGAAAAAAAAGTTAAACTTCTCTGTTTGCAGCTTGTTAAATGTGAATATTGTTCTAGTTTCTTCTCTCCTCTGTGACAGTAAACTGAATATCTTTGAGTTGTGGACAAAACGAGACATTTGAGAACGTCGTCTTGGACTTTTGGGAAACACTGATCCACATTTTTCACCATTTTGACATTTTAGAGACCAAACAACTAACCTATCAATTGAGAAAATAATCAACAGGCTCATTAACAATGAAAGTAATCGTTAGTTGCCGCCCAACAGAAAATTGAAACTATTTTGATAACTTAATAATGATAATTATTTTTCATGCAAAAATGTCATTTCAAGGTTCCAGCATCTCTAAAATGCTACACACATACTTTTACTTGTAACAAAGTATTTAGTAGTGTGGTATTGGTACTTTTATTTAAGTAAAGGTGGATACTTCCTCCAACACTGCCTATACTTGAGTAAATGGGAGGTCATCGATGATTTTAATGGTTTGAAGATTATAACTTTCATGAAGGGAGGATTTATTACGCGATCGTTGTATACGACTGCATTCGTAAGTGATGACTGAGAGTCTATTAGGAAAATCAAATATACCATTAAGGGCTTGACAGGTAATATCTATTCCCAATAATGTCTGGAAAGTATTTTTCTGAAGAAGGTCACTGTCGGATAACTCGACTGCTGGATGAAAACGTACTGCACAATACGCATGCCTTACTGGTCGATCTTGCGGTGCACCTGCCTTTAATAAAGCTCTAATTAAAAGTCTTAATGGCATCTGAGAGATTACCAATTAAAAGCCTCTTAAATACAGCGGAGCAGCAGTCAGAAGAGCGAAATGTCAGCTCACAACAATGAAAAGACAAGATATTATTACTCCGAGTGATGAAAGACTGTCTACAACAAACGAAAGACATATGGGCCCCATCTTGCACCCGGCGCGACGCAAAGCCAGCTGACACGAGTGTCTTTGCTAGTTTAAGACCGCCCAGCGCCCGCGTCGTTTAAATAGCAAATGCACCTGCGCCGACGCTGGCTGGTCTTACAGGGAGGTGTGTTCAGGTGCATTCTGGGCGTGCTGGTCTTACAGGGAGGTGTGTTCAGGTGCATTCTGGGCGTGCTGGTCTTACAGGGAGGTGTGTTCAGGTGCATTCTGGGCGTGCTGGTCTTACAGGGAGGTGTGTTCAGGTGCATTCTGGGCGTGCTGGTCTTACAGGGAGGTGTGTTCAGGTGCATTCTGGGCGTGCTGGTCTTACAGGGAGGTGTGTTCAGGTGCATTCTTGGCGTGGTGGTCTTACAGGGAGGTGTGTTCAGGTGCATTCTTGGCGTGCTGGTCTTACAGGGAGGTGTGTTCAGGTGCATTCTGGGCGTGCTGGTCTTACAGGGAGGTGTGTTCAGGTGCATTCTGGGCGTGCTGGTTTTACAGGGAGGTGTGTTCAGGTGCATTCTTGGTGTGGTGGTCTTATAGGGAGGTGTGTTCAGGTGCATTCTTGGTGTGGTGGTCTTACAGGGAGGTGTGTTCAGGTGCATTCTGGGTGTGCTGGTCTTACAGGGAGGTGTGTTCAGGTGCATTCAGGGCGTGCTGGTCTTACAGGGAGGTGTGTTCAGGTGCATTCAGGGCGTGCTGGTCTTACAGAGAGGTGTGTTCAGGTGCATTCAGGGCGTGCACGCTGGTCTTACAGGGAGGTGTGTTCAGGTGCATTCTTGGCATATTGCTATCTTGAGGCAGCAGAAAGTGATGGCACCATTGACCAACAAAAACCTGGTCTAAAGTCCAGCATTTCATTGTTATTTTAAAATACGCCTAGGCTCGTGCACAGCGCACGCACACTATGTTTGTTACAGACACAGGGACGCGCAGCAGCACACACACGCGCAAAAGATTACAAATAAAAATATTACAAATGGAAGGGCGGCCTCTAGATCACCCAGTAAGAGCGTTCACCCCATGTAGGCCGAGTCCTTTGCAGCGGCGCGGGTTCGAATCTGGCCTGCTGCCCTTTGCTGCGTGTCATCCCCCATCTCTCTCCCCCTTTCCTGTCTATCCACTGTCACTATATAATAAAAAGGGAAAATCCCCGCAAAAATAATCTTTAAAAAAATAAAAATATTACAATGTGAAATAGTATTATGATATGATCTGCTCGCACGCTTTCACTGCACGCACAACAGGGCCGCCCCCTCTTAGTCAATTAGTCGACTAAGATTTCTTTAGTTGATAAGCCATTTTTTATGCTTATTCATGTTTAATTACTCATTTCCAAGCAACTTATGAGAACATTTCTGGTGAACACGAGATTTAAAGTGGTGCTTTTGCAGGATTAATTGCAGAGAAACTCAGTATTTACAGATGGTTAATTAACTACATTTATTACTACGCTTTTCTAGTCTTAACCAGCTCTCAAAGAGCACAGCTCTGTCGATTAAATCAACTAATCGATTAGTCGACAAAATCATATAAGTGTTAGTCGACTAAGAATTTCTTTAGTCGAGGACGGCCCTAACGCACAAGCAGATCAGTTTCTTCTCCTGAAAATCTCTCCTTCCTGCTCAGCAAATCCTCCATCATAACAGCAACGCTCCAAGGTCCAAACACGCCTGGCTTTTAAAGGGAATGGAAGATGACTGATTGTTTATTGCATGTTACGCCCAAAACACACCTATGAATTAATGAAGACACTAAGTACAACTCTTCTGAACCATGCACCCTTTTTTTCTGCCGTTAAACTAGTAAAAGATTTAGACACGCCCTAAACGCACCTGCGCCAGACGCTTCATGCCATGCGCTTAGATCATTAAAATATGGCCCATAGACACTGTGAAGAAAAAATTATAAATTAAAAAAAGGTCTGAAGGTCCGATTATAAATTAAAAAAAAGGTCTGAAGGGCCGATTTTATGTTGTTGTTGTTGTTGTGGAAAGTAACTTTGTACATTTACTCAAGTCCATTTACGAGGTACTTTACATGAGCATTTCCTGTCATTTTCTGCTACTTTATACTTATAACAAGTAGAGAGGTTAACTTAGTATACCCCACTACAATAAACTACACTACACCTCTGGGTACATGTACTTGAGTACTTACATTTTCTGCTACTTTATACCTTCTACTCCACTACTTCTCAGAGGGAAATATTGTACATTTTACTGCACTACATTGATCTGACTGCTTTAGCTACTTTGCAGATTCAGAATAATAACAAAATATAATCAATAAATAAACTACGATGTATTATTATAGATAAAAGGTTAAAATTATTTATTGAATTCAGAAACTATACCCAACAGTATTTCGCACATTACATTTTGTAAGTAAACGCTTATTTTATCTTGTGTTCCGAAGGGGAATTCAAAAAGTTCAAAAAGTAAAAGTATAAAAAGGGAAATATCCCAGTTCAAGGTGTTTTCACTGTTCATTTGTTTAACAGTTTCACGTTTTTTTAAGTTCAATAAATGCAACATCTTTCCAAAACTCAGTGATCGTGTGAAATAATCCTGATTTGACCAAAAATAATTGTGATTAGGATGTTTTCCATAATATAGCATCCCCAATATAGTTACAGATCAACAAGGTGCACATAGGACACGTCCTACGGATAACCCTAAAACATCTGGATGTTTCAAACATCAGCAGGCTCAGACTGTAGCTGTCAGTATTTTTTAACCACCATCTTCATTCAAGACTTCTCTGCCTTTTCATATGTACACTGAGCCAAAATAACTACCAAAGCCTGGCTTCCAGCCAAGACAACATGTTATTGTACCCATGATACAGTCAGGAAGTCATGTCCAAAAGGGGAAAAAACAGGCTCTGGCTACCTCATAAAACACATTGCAATACAACAACAAGCCATGCATAATAAAGCAACTGTTGTGTGAAGAATCTAGGGTGTCAAATCAGCTTTTGTTAAGTAAAAAAAAACACGCAGAATTTCCTTTCCTAGGATTTGGTTTTCTATGTTAAAAATCATGCAAATAATATCTGAATGCAAAATACTCCTGCAACCATAAAAACAAAACCATGCTGCTCAAATTTGCAGCAGTGCAAAGCAGAACAAAGCATTTCAGCAGTGTACGTGCTGTGGAGGAGTGCAGCCTCCCTCTAGCTATCTCTCTCTCCCTCTCTCTCTGTGTGTGTGTGTGTTATCAATTACTAAAAAACATAATAGCAGATGTTCCCATTCACCTACCTGAGCTGAGCTGGTTAAAAAAAATACGCAGATATGTTGCAGCTCTCCGCAAAACGCAAGTATAATTGGGAAATAGTGTTTATAATAAATGTAATATTTAGGTGATAATGCAGTGTTATAGCGTCATGTTTGAAGTATCTGTCTTGTCAGTGCCAGTGACTGGAAACAAGAGCTGTGTGGAGGGTCTTTAACACGCTGCTGCTGCTGCGCCGCTGGCACCGTTAGCTCCCAACGGCTATTTAGCTAGCTAGTTAGCTTGTTTTATGTAGCTATACCTTAGCTTGTTTTACGTTACGTTGACTGAGCAGTTAGCTACATGATATCGCAAGCAGATAGCTTGATAATTAATGACTGTAATGACTGTAACCGAAGCTTACCTTTTGCCTGCTCCGGCTGCCAGACGATGAAGAGCTGCTTGATTGTAGACGGTTAGCTCAACGGCTAGCTAGCTAGCTCAGCGGCTAGCTGGTGTCGCAGTCCAACGGCTAACAAGACAAGACAAGGCTGCTTGATTACCGTGTTGTCGAGCGTATTGATAATATAATGTCCTTTTACTTGTCACACCCCAGACTGCTGGGGAATCGGTAAACTATTAAATAATCCTTTAAGTATAATTATGCTACTCGTGTGTGTTGTAAAGTCCACCAATAAGCTGTAACTGATAAGAAAAAAGCTTGTTGCGGTCTGTGCTTGGGGCAGGACATAACCTGGCAGCTCGGCAATACCTTCCTCATTGCACAATGACCCTCTTTAATATATTCATGAGATCACAGGGCTAAATGTCTCCCACAGAGAAAGGCATTTTCCTGTCCCTCCTCCTCCTACAAGGCAGACTGACTGACTGCAGACCAGAGCAGCAGATCATTTCAGAGGAGAGAAAGAGAGAGAGAGAGAGAGAGAGAGGAGAGGAGGGGAGGAGGAGGAGAAGGGAGGGGAGATTATCACAATCGGAATCTGCTTTTTAATGGCCATGTAAGTGTGAACACATGCAGGGAATTTGACTACTTTGTGTTGCTGTCACAAGTACATACACATAATTATACATACGGCTAAAACAAGGGAAGAAAGAATGTTTATGCAGCAATTTATGGTGCAAATGTCTTTATTTATGTCAAGGACAGTATTATTCTCCTGCATTGTTCAAAACTTTCTGCATATTCAAAACATCACATGAGACCTCGTTAAAGCTATAAAGCTTCACAGCTCCAAAGTTTAAAGCGACATAAAAGACATCACAAGAAGTAGACACAATGCTTGTTTTCCGTACATGTTTTGAGCCCCCTGAACATATTTTTTAATTTATTTTGCAGAGTGTGTTGTCTCTCATATTTTAAAGGGGACTAATCTACCTCTTCTAAATATTTGGGGGGGGGGATAAATCCCCTGCATCCCCCCCCCCCCCGAAATCTACGCCTATGGGCTAAAAACAAGGACGACTAAACTGAACAAGCAAAACGTAAACATTTGACTGCTATGTACAGATATAAGTTTGGATGTAAAATGTTTATACATGCATTAATACCTGTGTAAATGATGGATGGATGCTTGGTGTTAAAGGGTTAAACCACGGAGAATGACGTCGCCCGTGCATGGTCACATATGTGTGATCCATGAGTGCCAACTGGTCTGTGATTTCCCCTGCGTGTATGTGTCACTGTGACCTTCTATAATTCATGAGATCACAGGGCTAAATGTTTCCCACAGAGGAAGGTATCTTCCTGTCCCTCCTCCTCCTCCTACGAGGCGGTCGGCTAACTGACTGGCTGACTGACTGACTGGCTGACTGGCTGACTGACTGACTGACTGACTGACTGACTGACTGACTGACTGACTGACTGGCTGACTGACTGACTGGCTGACTGACTGACTGACTGACTGACTGACTGACTGACTGGCTGACTGACTGACTGGCTGACTGACTGACTGACTGGCTGACTGACTGACTGACTGACTGACTGACTGACTGACTGACTGACTGACTGGCTGACTGACTGACTGGCTGACTGACTGACTGACTGACTGACTGACTGACTGACTGGCTGACTGACTGACTGGCTGACTGACTGACTGACTGACTGGCTGACTGACTGACTGACTGACTGACTGAGTGGCTGACTGACTGACTGGCTGACTGACTGAGTGGCTGACTGACTGACTGGCTGACTGACTGACTGACTGACTGACTGACTGGCTGACTGACTGACTGACTGACTGGCTGACTGACTGACTGACTGACTGACTGACTGGCTGACTGACTGGCTGACTGGCTGACTGACTGCAGACCAGAGCAGCAGATCATTTGAGAGAAGAGAGAGAGGAGGGGTGGAGGTGGAGGAGGTGAGCTCATGGGGGAATGACGTCACCCGTGCACGATGACGTACGTATGATCCATGCGTGCAACATGGTCTGTGATTTCCACTCTTGCACCTGCACTAGAACTGCAAAAATGAATGACTGTTGTCAACCATTTTGATAATCGATTAATCGGGGTTGACGTCATCTTGATCTTTAGGAAACAATGATTCACATTTTTCACCATTTTACAGAACAACTAATCGAGTAATCGGGAAAATAATCCACAGATTAATCGACATTGAAAATGACAGCCCTAACCTGCATATATGTGTCACAATATTACCCCCCACTCCACACACACACGCACACACACACACACACACACACACACACACACACACACACACACACACACACACACACACACACACACACACACACACACACACACACACACACACACAGAGCGAGAGGTGGGTGGTGTTTCAGAGTCGGAGTCGTTAAGAGGTGTCTGCAGTATCTTGCCAGAGGGCAGTGCAGCGTGGAGAATAAAAAAAAAGTCCAACCTGCCTGTGTTTTTCAGACCTCTGTTGCCCTGGAAACAGGTACCGAGATTTCCCATTTCTTCCTCTTTTTTTTCTCCACACTATCCATATCTCTCCCCACCACCACCACCACTACTGCTGCTGCTGCTGCTTCCTCCCCCACGACCTGCCGCATAGTACAATCACACACACACACACACACACACTTTACACACTTTACACACAATTTCCAATCTACTACTGCAGTCATTTCACAATGTCACAGCAGAACGGAGTGACTGACTCCTCCACCACATAGCTACACACACAAAAACCTGAGACACCACAGAGGCGTTGACCCTGCTTTAACTCAGAGACGGTGCTGCAACAACCTGACCTCCAGGAGGAAGTAAAATTTTAAAAAAAAGGGAGGGAGAGAGATAGAGATAGGGAGGGTTGAGTAGACAAAGAGGGAGTAAAAACAAAGCTGCATGCACTCTCAGATTTAACAATGTGGTTTATCTCGCTTGCTGTGAATTCGATGGATGCGAGGATAAAGAAGGGGGAAAAGTGCCCTTTCTTCTTCAGTGTTTGAATTTGGTCCAAAAAAAGGTGGCAGCACCCTTATTTAAGGCTGCGACTAACACTTATTATTTTTGTTGTTGATTAATCTGTCGATTATTTTCTCGACTTGTGGTGAAAAATGTGGATCAGTGTTTCCCAAAAAGCCCAAGATGTCGTCCTCAAATGTCTTTTTTTTGTCCACAACTCAAAGATATTCAGTTTACTGTCACAGAGGAGAGAAGAAACTAGAACATATTCACATTTATGAAGCTGGAATCAGATAATTTGATTCCAGCTTCTTCAAGGTGATAATGTTGTATATATATATATATATATATATATATATATATATATATATATATATATATATATATATATATTTTTTTTTTTTTTTTATTTATTTATTTTTTATTTTTTTATTTAATTTTTTTTTTATTATTATTATTATTTTTAAGCAGCCCATGTACCACCTGCGCCTCTTTGCTGCGTGTCGTCCCCGGTCTCTCTCCTCCCTTTCCTGTCGACAGCTGTCCTATCAATTAAAAAGGGCAAAAAAGCCCAAAAACTAATCTTAAAAAACAATGCTCATGGGAAACATTATAGTGTTCAGACAGATGGTTCACCATATTGAACACACTCTCATTTCATAACTGTAGGTGTTATTTTTTTTTTTATATTCATGTGTTATGAAAGTGAAGACAGGAAGGCATACGAGCTGCCACCAGAGAGACACGTTTACGTGCGGCATGTCTCCTCCACTTTCAGGCCTTTTTAAGTCATCCTTGTGTTTCTGCGGTGTTATGTGTGCATGCCATTGTGATGACTTCTCTTTGGCAGGAGGCAGAACATTCCAGGGAAATGGCTGACCTAGAATAACACTCACAGACGCAGGACGGCTGAGCGAGGCAGCGAGCGAGCGAGTGAGTGTAGTCCTCCACCCTTTTGTTGCACAAGCATTACTTTAACCGAACAGTCATACGACATTTCATGTGGGGGAACACACGGACACACTTACTGCGTAGTACACACAGCACTCGTGACTATCATCACAAGAACTCGTGACAGCGTTTCGCCCCACGGCTTCTATGCAACTCCATTATCATGTCCTCAAACCGGACAAAATCTGAATTTTCACCCTGCAGTCATCAATGACCTTCCATCTACTCAAGTGTAGGGCTGCAACTTGGGATTATTGTCCTAATTGATTCATGTTAAAATATCAGAAAATAGTTTTGAAATGACCGTTACAGTTCCCTTCAAACAGCTTGTTTGATCCAATCAACAGTCCCAAACGCCGAAAATGAAGGATTTACTATCAATGGAACAAGGAAACGTTGAGTTTTTGTATTCAAAAATGACTGAATTTATTCACTCAAACTAGAACAAATCTGGATTTTCACCCCACAGCCATTAATGACCTTCCATTTAGGGCTGCAACTAATGATTATTTTCATAATCCATTAATATTAAAAAGGCAGAAAATTGTTTCAAGTGCCAGATACAATTCCCTAAATCCCAACCTGATGTTTTCAAAGAGCTTTTTCTGTCCAAAACCCCCAAAATGAAGGATTTACTATGAATGAAACAAGGGAACGTTGAGTATTTTATTTTTTAAACGTGACATTTATTGATTATCAAAAACTACAGAACTTAAACCAGACAAAGTCTGAATTTTCACCCTGCGGTCATCAATGACATCCCATTTACTCAATTCAATTCAATGTTATTGTTGATGGGACAACGTGCAGGCACATATGTAACGAAATGTAAGTCAATGGCTTCCAACAAACAAGCGGCCACACTGATGTTTTCAAACAGCTTGTTTGATCCGGTCAACAGTCCAAAACCCCCGGAAATTAAGGATTTACTATCAATGGTACGAGGGAACGTTGGGAATGTATCAAAAACTACAGAACTTAAACCAGACAAAATCCTAATTTTCACCCTGAGGTCACTGAATCCCATAGCCTTGGGAAGGTTCAAGGGAGAAGCCCGTAGAGAGTCCATGAAAGCATCGGAACAAAATATTTCAGCAACGTTTTGATGGATTGGAAATACTTCGGTATCTCTGCAAGATTGGGAATGATTGAGATTTCTCTTGGCGCAGCTACCAGAAGACTTACAACATTCAGACACGTTGCTCACTTCACATCTACGTCATCAAGCTCAGTTTGAGGCTGCGTAGTAACGCTCAGCCATCACCGGGGAAGTGACTTCTGATAGACTTCACTGGTCTCTGTCGACGTCTATGGCGTCGCTGTGTCTATTTCTTTTACTGTGTTATGCAAAAACAGCACTTTTAGTGGACGCTAACTGACGGTGCGCAATTTCCTAATAACTTAGACTGCAGATTTTTCTCTGTGTTGATTAATTTAATACTGGACCAATGTCAAAGATTGTTGTTCTTATCAGTCACTTAGACACAAAAACACGGGGAAATAGGTTAAATCCAGGTTGAAATTTTACCAAAATTACCCTTTAGTTTCTTGTTCTTCTCTCCCCTTAATCGTCTCTTGACCCCTCAGATTTATCCGGTGACCCTTTGGAGGGGCCCGACCCCTAGGTTGGGAACCTCTGGACCAAAGTAACCAACAGTATATAAAGAAGTAGTTAAAGTAGCTCCACCTGGAGCAGCTACATGCTGCTCTAACATTGATATTTACAGAGATACAAGAAGTATTCAGATCCTTTACTCAAGTAAAAGAAGCAATACTATAATATTAAAATACTCCATTACAAGTGAAAGTATTCACAGCCAAAAGTACTCATTATTAAGCTAGCCGGCAGCATTTAAATGTTGTAGGTGGTTAGCAATTGTATATACAGTTGAATAGTTTGAATCAATATATTGTATTTTATAAGAAAGATCAATTTGAAAAACAATCAGTAAATAGTTGTTAAATAAATACATGTAGTGGAGTAAAAAGCAACATGATTCCCCTTTGAAATGTAGTTTTATAAATGATTATTCTAACTGTATTCTTACTCCTCTTATTCTTATCATGTATAATTTCATTTTTCAGTTTGTTACTTGTTTTAAATGTTGGTTTTCTAACTCGTGTGTTTATAATCTGTCCTAAATCATGTCAGTGTCATAGACAGCAGGTCAATGTCAGCACTCTGGTCAGCCTGGATTGAAAAGATTAGAGAAACACAGTATTTTTGGAGGTTTTGTGAATCACAGCGGCTCACTGCTGACACCTTGTGTTCAAAAATCCAAACTCCCCTAAATGCACCATTGTTCCGGTACATAGCTTTATTATTTTTGCCAAATTATTCTCAACAAAGTCATAATTACATAATACTTGTTGCATAAAGACTTAAAGCTTGTGTGTGTGAGTGGCCACAAGTAAAAGGAGCTGTAAAAATACTCTGTCACAATCTTTTTCTTGTAGTACAGTAATTGAGTAGATGTACTAAGTTACTTTCCACCACTTGTCGGTGCCATGAACCGATTGACTTGATAACAAACATGATGTTTGTTCCATTGACGCTGGTGTAAAATAACAACTAGTTTATCTTTGTGGTGTTATTATTATCCAGCAGGCTGTTATATTTAATCTGGTGGTTGCTGTTGTTTGTTATCTTAAAGATATCTACGCTACTATTTGTTTAAACTACTTCTATAGGCTATTGATAAATATTTGACCCGTTTTCAAAGTTTCTACATCAGAAATTTAGGTTTCTTTCAAGAAAATTGCCCAAAAATAACGGATGGTTCCATTCAAGTCTGTGATTGTCCACTAAATCGTAACTATTTGTCAAAATAATTCATAATTTCAGCTTTTCTTTTACTCAAAAATTAGGAATAATTTCATATAAATGAGGTTTATTGATTATGAATTCCAAAAATAAGTGTAAAACTAGTGGTAATAAGTTGATGTTAGTGGTGAATCCGGTGGGAGTGGAAAAAAAATGCTAAAAAAAAAAGGATTTGTTTTTGTATTTGTACCTGGGAGGACAAGATGCATGTTGGGCGAAGACAACCCAAGGGTTAGGGTCGCTCACGGGGGGGGCTTTATGCGAACAGATCTGATTTAAGTTGCGCTGCGCACTTTACTTCACTTCACTTTCGTTTTGCGTCGAAGTGAAAGTAAAGTTCCCTCTGTGTGTTCCCTCTTCACCTCGTTGTGACCGATGAACGCTGCGGCTTTGGATAAATACGTGAAACCTGAACACGTTTGGTGAAAGGTGAGTAATTCTGTACAAATGTTTTTATTAATGCAGTTTATCTCGAGCGGAAAAAGCCAATTTTTCACCAGTCGGCTGCCAGGCCAAAGTCTAACGTCAAATGTAGCCTACGGCATTTTAAGTGCTTCATTATTTGCTTTTCTGCTTTTAAACACGACTATTTGAAAGAGTAGATGTCCTCAGATCCTTGATTTACTCAAATCAAAGTAGAAATGGTCTAAAAAAAAATACCGCGGTAACGCCTTCCGTTACAGCAGTGTACAGCGTTACAATTACTCCAGGGGAAAAGCTACTGAGCAATAATCTGAACGTCTGGGAGGAATTTAGAGATCATTTATCATGTAGTTAGTTATTATTTAACTACTACTATTAGTATTAAAAGGTACGTTATGAGCAGGGGCGGAGCCAGACGTTGTAAACATCGGGGGCTCCGCCCAAACCGGTCTGTCTGGGTCTCAGGTCCATTTACAGCAGCTACATGCACTGTTAAGACATTTAATAAAAGCATGTCGAAAAATCTGTAGATCATTTGGGAAAACATGATAGTTGTGACATACTATTTTTTTTCCACATTTGTCGTTTTTTTGTTCGATGCTTTTTCTTCGATGTTTCAGGAGATATTTGGCATAACCCGGTAACTGATTATTATTTTGTGCAGATGCGTAACCCTTTGTGTTAAGATGTAAACAAAAGACTTATCTAGGTCTGGTAACCCCGGGGGATTAGAACTAGGGCTGCACTGATATGAGGAAAATATCTAATTGCGATTATTTTGACTGATATTGCGATATGATTCACGATATTGGAGGGAACGATCATTTTTGTATCATTATTCTCATTTTCATTGAAAAATATATAATAAAAAATAAAAAAAATTATTGAAGTGTAATTTTTTTTGTAAGGATCTGTACCAAACAAAGATGTTTTCTTTATGGCGTTTTTCCATTACATGGTACCTGCTCGACTCGCCTCGCCTCGCCTCACTCTGCGTCCGTTTTCCATTGCAGATGTTAGTAGCTACCGCCTCAGCGTGGCTGGTCGTCATAGCGGCGCCGCAGTAAACTGCCGTGACCTAACGCGACACACACACAGAACGTGGAAGGTGTGCTGTTGTTGTCAGAAGACACATTTAGTTTCAGATGAAGCTGGAGGAGCAAAAAAACACGCTGGCTAAACTATTTAAAAATGGCGGTTATGTTCAGGACGCCCCCGTCTGTCACTTTCACGTCACCTTTTGGGATCGCCTCAGCTCGCTGGGAACCTCGACGGAGGTGGTACTAAATAAAGTACCTGTTAGCAGGTACCAGGGACTTTCATTCGTAATGGAAAACCAAAAAAGGCGAGTAGAGTCGAGGCGAGTCGAGCAGGTACCATGTGATGGAAAAACGCCATTAGCCTGTAGGATACGATCTGTAGGCCGGGACGTCTCTGCAGCACCACAATACTTCATTTCACAATGGTTTGACACATATTTGGCCTTTAACATATTTTGCGCCCCCCTCTCCCCCCCCCCCCCCCCCCCCCTGGGATTTGGATATTACACTAGTCCATATTGCGATTTCGATAGAATTGCGAATAATTGTGCAGTCCTAATTAGAACTACGATTTTAGGCGGAGTAAGGCATTTACTTTGTGTTTGAGAAACCAGCATTTGAAAGCTGAATATATTCGGGATTTTAAACTGCATGATAACACGCTGACTGCCATGTTTGGTCTCTAATCTCCAGAGATGGACGACAACCGCCGCAACAACAGCAGGCAGATGGCAGAGCTGCTTCAGCCGGAAATACTGCACAATAGCAAAGATGGCACAATTCAGGCCGCCTGCTCGCCATCCCCCTTTGAACCCCGCTCTTCCTCTGCATCCTCTTCCTCTGAACCCGCTTCCTCTGAACCCTCTTCCTCTAAACCCTCTTCCTCTAAACCCTCTTCCTCTGAACCCTCTTCCTCTGAACCCTCTTCCTCTAAACCCTCTTCCTCTAAACCCTCTTCCTCTGAACCCTCTTCCTCTGAACCCTCTTCCTCTGAACCCTCTTCCTCTAAACCCTCTTCCTCTAAACCCTCTTCCTCTGAACCCTCTTCCTCTGAACCCTCTTCCTTTGAACCCTCTTCCTCTAAACCCTCTTCCTCTGAACCCTCTTCCTCTGAAACCCCCTCTTCTTCTGCACACCCCTCATCCTCCTCTGCCCCCTCCGGTAACGGAGATGTACGTAGCAGACGCGTGGAGGGGGACGAGGCGGGGAGGACGCAGAGGGAGAACGGCGCCTCATCTTGTTGTCTGCTGAAGGATCTGAAGCGACTTCCACAGTGTGACAAAAAGCTGGGACCTCTGGACTTCAACCGCGCGCACACGGTCCTCGTAGATGTGAGATTTGGTCTTTTTGTTTGTCCTCTTCTTTTCTTTTTACCCAAATAGAAGTGCTTTCCGACCGCAGGAACATCCCCCAGAAGTAGGAACTCGCTTTAACCGCAGGGACCAGGGTCTAAATTAAGTTCTGGGGGGTTTATTTCCTCCCCCAAAGAACTATACCTCCCTGATCAGGGAGTCAAAAGTAGAGTATTAAACTACACTCAACAGAAGATTTTGTGGAGACAGTTTTATTCTCCTTCTCTGGATTTCATTCGTATTTGTGTGAAGTAAACAAAGAAGTAGACTCTAGAATTGATTCATGACCATTTTAGGACGAGGGAAGAACCTTTTTCTTAGTTTGATAACATTAAAAGTAAAGGTAGAATTATTGTATTATTGTAGAGTATTTTTACATTTAGGACCTCAGTACTTTTCCAACTGTGCTCTCTGTTTCACACAAAGCACATACTGTAGAGTCTCGCTGTGCAGAAAGAAATAGTTTTTGTTTTTGACTACTGTTTTTTTTTTAGGTTGCTGCTTTCAATGCTCGAAAAGGAGCTTTGCCTCAGAGCGGGAGAGACATGTGGCACAGTAACTTTGTGAAAAGTCCGTGTTCACCATCCAGCATCATGATCAAGCCTGGACTCATGAAGGTGTGTTTGAGACTATTAACTGATCTACATTTAAGCTGGCTTCATGATGTGATCCACATGTAGCTAGGGCTGCTCGATCATGGACAAAAAAGTCATAATCACAATTATTTTGGTATATTTGGCCTTTTGGAAATTGATCTTAATGCCTTAATTAAAAAAAAATGAGGAAAAATCCAACCTTTAAGGACACCAATTGTCTTTGTGAATGAATAATGTATCGTAAATAAATAAATGTTCTTCCTTAAAATACAGGAGGTATAAGTAAGTACATCCCTATGTTAAAAACCCATAGAGGCAGCAGGCAGGTTTTTATTTTCATGGATCCAGTATACTATGCATCCTGATAAAGTTCCCTTGGCCCCCACATCATCACACACCCTTCACCATACTCAGAGATTAACATGGTTTTATGTCTGTTAGCCTAACAGCTGGTGTGATTTGCATTGAGAGATGATTTTATGGAAAGTACCCCATGTTAATCTCCAGGTATGGTGAAGGGTATGTGATGATGTGGAGGCCAAGGGAACTTTATCAGGATGCATAGTTAAATAATTAGGGCATTAAGATCAATTTCCAAAAGATGATTTTTTTATTCCTCTTTTTAGTCAAACTTTAGCGTGGGTGTGTTCACTCATGCTGACCACTGTAGCTACCGCAAGAAAACAATGGATTGTATCAACAGAAGAAAATCTGAAAGGTCTTTTCTGTCCACAGACCCAGACGAGGAGGTGGGAGGTGATCGACAAGCAGCTGAGCGCTCTGGCCAAGAAGACCGCTGTGAGCGTGGATGACGTGAAGGTACATTGTAGGTAGATTAATCGATTAGTTGTCAACTATTATATAAATCACAAACGCTTTGATCATTGGTTTGAATCACTATTTATGAAAAAAGTCAAACTTCTCTGATGTCAGCTTGTTGCCTGCTCTGATGGCTGCTTGCCCAGAGTGATAGAGAAAGACACTATCTCTATGGCTCTGTGCTTGCCGATGTCTGGGTTACCTCCACCCCCCCATTCCCCCCCATTTCCCCCTATTTCCCTTCCCTGTTGCAAGTCATGTGTTGAATCGTGTTGTATGTGCTTACTGCTGAGGTGTTCCTCCCCTTTCCTCATGTTATGCTGTATTTTCCTTACTTGTAATTCTTCCCTGTAAAGCGACTTTGAGTCTATGAAAAGCGCTATATAAATTCAATTTATTATTATTATTATTAAATGTGAATATGTTCTAGTTTCTTCTCTCCTGTGTGACAGTAAACTGAATATCTTTGAGTTGTGGACAAAAACGAGACATTTGAGGACGTCATGTTGGGCTTTTTGGGGAACACTGATCCACATTTTGTGACATTTCTTTGACCAAACAACTAATCCATTAATGGAGAATATGATCGACAGATTAACCGACAATGAAAATAATCCTCAATTGCAGTGCTAGTTGTAGGATGTTAATGATATAAGTTAAATACAATATTATATAAAAAAGTATACAGTCTAATTCTCAACTTGCTAGTGCAAACTTTAAACTAGTATACTATATTGTCTTATTGTTACACTAATGCACAAATCTTGAGTTATTTTTGCATATTGCACATATTCATACTAAAAAACAGCACATTCCATCTTCTTTGTTTTATTTTCTCTTAAAACAGATGTATCTGACATACTTTGTATTGTAAATTTCTATTTTCTATTTATGATTCTCAACTCTTTTCTCTCGTTATGTTTATTGGGACCGTTTTGCATCAAAACACAGAGGGCAAATTCCTGATATGTGAAAACCTAAACCTGATTCTAGTCCGTCTGCAAGAAACATAAAATGAATGCACTCTTTCAAACTCTCACCAGGACGCTATCATCAAATATAACCCCAAGTATAAAAGCCAGTGGTCCTTTGATGCCCTCTCCAGCTTTGTGAAGGTTAGTGTCCATGTGTTTACTTCAAATCATTCAACCGTCAGTTTAGTGTCTAAACCCTCTAACGATAGAAAATTATATTTTCCTTCTAGGTTATGCCGAAAGAAGAAAATCACTTCCATAAACTGTTTCCAAAGATTGCTGCGTTGGCCTTAAAGCTGCCTGAACTCGTGCAGAAGGTATGAAACATCCTCTACAGTTGGTCTGCTTTTGAGGTTTTTAAGAACGGCAACCAATCCGGTGCATGTTGCCCAACAAGAACAAGAAACTTCGAGCTAACACAGTGTTTCCTTTATGATTTTTTTTAGCAGTGGGGGCAGGTCTGTCCGAACAACAACCCACCGGCTGCCGTATTTTCTGATACCGTGGCGGCAGACATTTTGCCATGGAACAAAATGAACATAGAGGGAACACTGTAACGAGCTACACGCTGAGTCATGTTTTAAAAGAGATTTGGATGGTGCAACAAGGCAGGCCTGCTTGGTTCTTTCAGGGAGTGATTGTAAAGATTTACAAAGAATATGTTCACTGCATTTACTCTCTGACTGGGACGTTCTAGCATGTTTTCCCACCAGTTACAGAAAAATATTAGTATGCCGGGCAAGATAAAGACACATGACACCAGTTTGCCCCTCATTTAATATTGTATGTGGCGTTTTCTTTTGCGGGGTGCAAATGTTCCACCAAAACAAGTTCCTTCCGGAGACTGTTTAGCTGTCGCTGTGTCCCGAGCTCAGCGCCGCCCAAGACCGTTGTGATTGGTTTAAAGAAATGCAAACTTTCCCCCTCCTATCCCAGAATGTATGCGCGATGCGAAACTACTTTACAGTTCACTCCCAGTGATGATGATAGTGACGTGTGCGTCCGTGTTTTCAGGGAATCCCGCTGCTTCGGACCGGACACCCTGCGTCCATCACTCTGTCACAAGCTCAGATCTCCTGCCTGCTCGCAAACGCTTTTTTCTGCACTTTCCCTCACCGCAACGCCACACATCACAACGCAGAGTACCACAACTACCCCTCCATTAACTTCACCAGGTCAGGAAACATCCGTTTCACATCTGACTATGTGTTATCTTGTGTTTAAAAGCCCTTCTAGGGACAGGCATTGGAAATTAGCAATAGTTATAAATGCTGTGATGCTGTACATTGGAGATTTTTTTTTTTCTTGCACAAATGCATCCGTCCCTATTCAAATAAACGTGAAATTAAAATGATTGCAACAAAATGACTTACATTCTGTGTGTTGCCTGTACGTTAACGCTTCACTCTCTTTCTGCATGCAGTCTGTTGGGACAGTGGTCACAGCGGAAGAAAGAGAAGTTGAGGGCCATCATGTATTACTTCCAGGTGGTTACAGATGAGAGTGAGTTGATGCTGAACCTCCTCTTCCTCCTGTTTGTGAGACATGTCGGTGAAGATCTGTGACTGTTGTTGATGTCTTTGCAGACACTAAACCAAAAGGACTGGTGACGTTTGAGAGGCGCTGCCTCAAGGACCAGGACGTGTCCAACTGGAGAAAGTAAGTAATAATAATAATAGTCATATTTATTCATAGAGACTTCTTAAACACAAGATTCACACAAGACGTACAATTTAAATCAAGAAGTGATAAAAATGTGATTAAAAGGATTATAGTTAGTGATAAAATATCAAAACAAGGTCAGGTAAATAAGATAAAAGAAATTCAAAGATACATAAAGCATCATAGACTTTAGTGGAAGCAGCTAGCCAGCCATTCTCGAGCTCCACCAATCAGAGATGTCGCTGTTACGCTTAGGATTTCGAGTAGTGTAGTACCTCTCCGTGACATTGCAAATAAAACGTGTTTTTCTCAAAACAAAGTTAAATTTATTCAGACCTCTGGCTCCTACAGGAGCATAACCCTTTGTTTCATAATCTTGTAGCTCATGGTCAATCTACCTTTACACATTATGGCTATAATCAAAATACCTATGGAGAAAATGAACAGGATTTTTAATTCCGTAAACTCTCACAGGGCTCTGCCTCGAATGCTGCATCCTGTTGTTGTTGTTGTTATACATCCATGGTATATATTACACAAATTAAAGTATTGGACACATTAAAATGTTGACCTGATGATGTTGCTAGATGAAAAGTCAGAGGATCACCAAAGTTATTACAGTTCATCTTGAGGGGAACATGAATGACGAAGCACATTTCATCCCAATTAATCCAACAGTTGTTGAGATATTTCAGTGAGGACCAAACTGTAGCACAGATGATTGGCATCCATAAAGGCATCCGTGCAGCTAGCATGACACTGAAAAAAAACACACTAGTGTAAATCACTTTAACTCTTTTGTTGTTGTTCTTGTGGTAGCTGTAAGGAGAAGATGCCTAAACTGCACGTCACAACCCGCGGAACCATCGAGACCGAAGGCACAGGGTTGCTCCAGGTAGGAACTAGTCTATATCCTTGACGTTCCACTTCCGGGATTGCTCGTTCCCGTGCAGCAGGAAATTCCGCTGGATGCATGTATTTTCCATTTCCTACCGCTTTCTATGTGATGGAATTTTAAATTTTGGTGGATTTTCTGAGGACTCTGGTTAACTGCTCCTCAGATCTCTGCAGGGTAAATCCAGACAGCTAGCTAGACTATCTGTCCAATCTGAGTTTTCTCTCTCACGACTATTTCGCAGCAGCTCTGTGTGGAGTTTAGCGCCGCTCATGACGATTCTGATTGGTTTAAAGAAATGCCATTAAACCAGAGCACATTTTTCTCCCATCCCCGAATGCTATGTGGAGTAGCCAGACCCTCCTTCCGCGATCTTTGAAAGGAGGGTCTGGCAAAGCGAGAGTAGGTAAGAACTCTGACTCAAAGCAACAACGATCCCCAGCTGTTTCACTCCAGAACTTGTTTTATTTGAAGACACTAGACCCCAAAGTTGCTCCCCAGATGCTGAGTATATATATAGCTCTCCACCCATCCTAATACTATTATTGGGTTTACTGTGTGTATGTGACAATTAAGAATAAAGTACGTTTGTTTTCAAGTTTCTGTGTGTGTGTGTGTGTGTGTGTGTGTGTGTGTGTGTGTGTGTGTGTGTGTGTGCGCAGGTGGATTTTGCCTGCAACTCTATAGGTGGAGGTGTTCTGGGCTCTGGTCTGGTGCAGGAGGAGATCCTGTTCCTCATGAATCCAGAGCTGATCGTGTCCCGCCTCTTCACTGAGAAACTCGCAGACAACGAGTGTCTGATTGTTACGGGTACAGTAGCAAAGAAAGGACACAGTTGACGTTAGCTTACCGGCTGGTAGCATGTAGCTAAATATACAGTTGACGTTAGCTTACCGGCTGGTAGCATGCAGCTAAAGACACAGTTTACGTTAGCTTACCAGCTGGTAGAATGTAGCTGAAGACACAGGGTTAGCTTACCGGCTGGTAGCATGCAGCTAAAGACACAGTTTACGTTAGCTTACCAGCTGGTAGCATGCAGCTAAAGACACAGTTTATGTTAGCTTACCGGCTGGTAGCATGCAGCTAAAGACACAGTTTATGTTAGCTTACCGGCTGGTAGCATGCAGCTAAAGACACAGTTTACGTTAGCTTACCGGCTGGTAGCATGCAGCTAAAGACACAGTTTACGTTAGCTTACCAGCTGGTAGAATGTAGCTAAAGACACAGTTTACGTTAGCTTACCAGCTGGAAGCATGCAGCTAAAGACACAGTTTACGTTAGCTTACCAGCTGGAAGCATGCAGCTAAAGACACAGTTTATGTTAGCTTACCAGCTGGTAGAATGTAGCTAAAGACACAGGGTTAGCTTACCAGCTGGTAGAATGTAGCTAAAGACACAGGGTTAGCTTAGCGGTAGCCTGCAGCTGCTCTTCTCCCGACTCCATGGCAACTGCCGGAGTCAGAGATAACGCAGAAACAACCGAACTAGAAAAAAATCTGTGTGGCAACATTTTGTCCTTCCCCGTGAGAGGGTTACAGAAACAAACAACGAAGGTAAAGCACGTGGGTGCCGACGGGACTCCACTGGTCATTCATGTGCACCTTGTTAAACTAATGGTGCATTCAATTGCACCATGTGAACTCTGAGAAACTCAAACTGTTGTTGCAAAGTACCCATCTGCCATCTAGTGGCTCTGATTGTGGCATTGCCGTCTCCCAATTAAAAAAAAAATCAAAAGTCTGATAAAATTGTGATGCCCAAAATTAATGGATTAGTTATTGTTAATTTACACAAATAAATCAATAGTATTTTTGATAATCAACTAAAATGTGAGGATTTCTTGTTTTACTCTTGTTTTACATGACTGTGAACTAAATAACTTTGGATTCTGTTCCTCAGGCTGTCAGCAGTTCAGCCTTTACTCTGGTTACGGTGAGACCTTTGAGTGGGCGGGCCCTTATGAAGACCGCCTCGACAGGTATGAGCGCTTCAGGTTATATCTCTTATCGTTGAATGTATTTGGTTTTCTCACATTTTGGGTCTTTACAGAGACGAGTGGGCTCGGCTGAAGAGGCAGATCTTAGCCATCGACGCTCTGAACTACAAACACAGACGGGATCAGTACGCTATGATCCGTGTCACACGCGAACTCAACAAGGTCAGGTTTATCTTCGTGTGGATTGTTATTATTTTGTGTCGTTATTTTAACATTTACATATAATATGACAATACATACTAACATAATTTATTTAATTAAAAAGGTTCAGATGATGCAGCGGTCTTCACTATTTTTTTCATGAGAGCCACTTTTACCGCAAAGTATCAAAAAGTTACATCCAGTCATAAGAAGCATGTCTGCTTATCAATCCGTCATCCCTGAACATACAATATGCAATTCTTCTATATTCTACCATCATGTATCTAACCATCGAGAGCACATTCGGCATTAAGAGCTGGAAAGACCCAAACTAGCAACTCAGTGAGCCAGTGTTATAGACGGAAGGGCAGAGCAAGTTTAAACAGGTTTTTTTAGTCTATATATCCGTCTTGTAATGCCACTGTTTGAGGTATTTTTTAAATATAAATTATTTGTAATAAAAGAGACTTAGGGTAATGTTATAGCGCTGCTTGTTTTTAATGTTTTTATGAAATATCTGTATTGCGAGCCACAAATTAAAGCTTTTAGTGCGTAACTTGTTGATAGTAATAAACGTCCGTTACATTCAAGCCGTCACCAAATGAGTTGATATAAAGCTAATTAAGACTCTCAGCTCCACACAACTCTCTCTGGATCTCAGTGTGACTATGATCAGAAGATTGTGGCGTCTGGCGACTTTCCCGCGCAGAAACTGGAGTGAAGATAACGACCTCTTCTGAAGAGTCTGTCATGTTTTTTTAATCCTCCGTGTCCTCCTTGGCTACTAGCAACTGTGGATGAGGGTGTGAGTGCGATCACGGAAGACTTGTATCATGTGGACCTGCCGACAGTGTTGTTGTCATTTCTTAGAATTCCTCACGGGGGCGACAGAAACTACGCGCTATAGCTTTAAAGCTTGGCGAGCAGCAGGAGGCTCACAAACACTGAGATGATAATATCATTTACAATAAATCAAAAGAATTCCTGTTCTTGATCGTCCATACCCTTCACATACATGATCCATACATCTTTACATGTTGTGGTAATATACAAGGTTTTTCTTTTTCTAAGTGGACTCTCTTGAAGTTCTATTTTATCTTTTTAACAAAGAGGTTTAAATAATAATAATAATAATAATAATAATAATAATAATAATAATAATAATAATAATACTATATAGTTAAAACAAAGTGGTTATAATTATAACTTAAACTAAATACATTTAAAATAAATTAAAAAAAATCATAATTATAAATTAAAAAATAATAAATAGGTACAATTAAATAGGAAAGAAAATAAATATGGGAAATCATACAAAGGCAAATAAATAAAGACTAATAAAACAAATATGAATTTGTCACATTTTATTTATTTAATATACGTTTGGGACATTTATTGGCATATTACTTATTTATTAATACACATTTGTTACTCTAGTGAGTACTGGCAGCAGGCCTGTGTTGTTCTGGTTATCATATTTACGTGATTTGTTTGTGTCCCTGAAGGCATACTGTGGATTTAAGGGTGATCGGCACAGTGAGCCCGACATCGCCACGGGCAAGTGGGGCTGTGGAGCTTTCAACGGAGACCCACAACTCAAAGGTACTTTTTTTAAAATGTCCATCAATCAATCTGTTCATTAAAGTGACTATATGTAACTCTGTAATGTTTCTGAAGATCTGTCATTTTTCAGACAATGGTCTTCAATGACCTGTAACCGCAAACTAGACCAACCGTAAAAAGAACGCTATTATTATCAAGTTTTCAGTAAATCATCTGCCCGGGTCTGATTTTTCCCACTAAGTCACAGAATGATTTGCGGCAGGTAGACGACGCTACAGTAACACAATCTGACGGGTCACCGATTTCTTTGTAACACCAGAACAGCCTGCGTTAGCGTATCCAGCCAGCGGAGCCAGGTAAAAGGAAGCAGTAGATCTCTTTATATAGGCCTCATTGTACTTTAATGTTATTTTAGAAGTTATCTGCTGTAGTTCTGGCTGATACTGGGGCAGGACCATCACAGGAAAGAAGGACATTAAACGAAGAACTAAAAGCGTCGGGCTTTAACAGATGGAGACAATTATGGGATTGTAAATAATTAAAAACCCACCCCGAATTGGCCCTCAGGTATGTAATATGTCATTTCATTCATAAAATAACTTCAGACTGTATGATGAGGTTGTACGTCAGTAGCCGACATTAAATGACGTCCCTCTTCCATTTAGCGAGGACGTTTTATTCCTTTTAGTCCGTGTTTGTGTTGGCCAGCTCCACACAACTCTCTCTGGATCTCTCAGTGTGACTATGGTCAGGAGATTGTGGCGTCCGGCGACTTTCCTGAGCAGAAACTCAAGTGAAGATAATGACCTCTTCTGAAGAGTCCGTCATGTTTTTTTAATCCTCCGTGTCCTCCTTGGCTACTAGCAGCTGCGTGGAGGAGGGGGGGTGGTGGCGGCGCGTGCGTGATCACCGAAGGCTTGTATCATGTGGACGCACCAACAGTGTTGTTGTCATTACTTAGAATTCCTCATGGGGGCGACAGAAACTACGTACTGTAGCTTTAAGACGACCAAAGTGCTGTACAAAAAAGCACTAAGGTGTTGTATTAAAGAACATTAAAATATAAAAATAAAAAGTAGAACGAAAACACAGAAAGAACATCCAACAACAACAAGAAGCAGCAATTTACAAATATGGAATTTTAGACATGATGATAACAGATTGAGGAATTAGTGGGCTGCAAAGATTTATCCATTAGTTGTCAACTATTAAAATATTCGCCAACTATTTTGATCGATTGATCAGTTTGAGTCATTTTTTTTTGTGAAAAAGAAGTCAAACTTCTCTGATGTCAGCTTGTTAAATGTGAATATTTTCTAGTTTCTTCTCTCTGTGACAGTAAACTGAATATCTTTGAGTTGTGGACAAAAAAAAGACATTTTAAGAACAAGAGTCTCGGTGAATAAGATCCGTGATTTAACGGATGCCGGTGCCTGACCTAAAGGAGACACTTGCGTGATCTTTTTCTTCATGTTCAGCGGTGATCCAGCTGATGGCGGCAGCGAGGGCGAAGCGAGGACTGGCCTTCTTCACCTTTGAGGATGACGTGCTGAGGCACGGCCTGCAGCAGACGCACCACCTGCTGGTCACACAGGGAGCTACAGTTGGTGAGAGATTTCAGGACATTTACTAAAGCTTGTTTTATGGTTGTGCGGAGGCTCCACGCAGAGCTTTCGCCGTAGCCGACGCCGTGGCCTGTTGTTTTATACTTGTGCGCTGGTGTGTGCGTCCAGCCAGCATATGTGTGTGTGTGTGTGTGTGTGTGTGTGTGTTTTAGAGCGACGAGGAAGTGAGAGAGTGACGGCGATTAGCGTTGGAGCGAGTAGCGACTCTAGAGTCATAGTGAGAGAAACAAAGTGTCTCCTCTGTTCTTTCTGACCACGGTGGGAAACCTGGAGCAGGAGAAGTTAACCCTCTCCTTGATGTCATGTTGTTTATGGTGAAGGAGAACCAGGAAATGAGTCGGGGGGGAAATGCAACGCTACTAAGCCACGGCTGAGAGACTGTAAGGCTGTGTCTCAAACCGCCTACTTGCACACTTCACACACTTAGTTTTAAGTATATAGTGGAGATAACGAGCACTGAAAGTACCCTGATGACCCCCTAAAAAAAGTCAAAAAGTTCAGTGTAGAACGATGGACACTACGCGCACTAAACCTGCGCCATCTTGACTACAAAGCGGAAAGGGGGAGGGACCAGGGACGTCGACCGGCAGCTGATTGGACGAACGCGTCACGTGCACGCTAGCTCTCGCAGATTTCCCATCCGAGCTTAATGGCGGCCAGATGGCGGCTCGTTTGGAATACGATCTCGAATTTTACGAAAATAGTTCATCGAAACGTGTTTCTGAAAACATTTTAAGCGAGAAATAGGCCGTCGTGCAGCTGCTGAATCTGTCTTCATTTCAGATCAACAAAAGATTTGCATCAGATTTTGGGAGGCGGCGAGCTGAGCCGACCGCTCGTCACTTCCAGTAAGTGCTTTAACATAAGAGTTCCTTTTGGGACGATACTAACCATCGACAGTGGGCGCTACGGCAGGAAGTGGTCAGTGACCTTTAGCAGTGGACTGACCGAAGTAGGCGGTTTGAGACACAGCCTAAGAATCTTTCGAGAGGTGCACGTCAGGCTACGGCGCAGGGTCCGGCGTAGACGCAGAGGGGTCCGGCGTAGACGCAGAGGGGTCCGCGTCTACGCCGGACCCTGCGCCGTTGATTCTATGCACGAGTATAAATTGGGCTTAACTGTTCAAATTAGGTCGGAACTATTTATTAGAAAAAAAATATTTTTGATTTGTTTTTAAGCTACATATTACACCTTCCTACGATCCTGTTAAATTAAGTAATACAAAATAAATGAAAAATCCACAATATAAATAAACAGTAAAAACAGTATAGCATAAATGAAAAGAGGAATAATAAAGTGACTATATGTAACTTTTTAATGTTTCTGAAGATCTGTCATTTTTCAGACAGTGGTCTTCAATGACCTGTAACAGCAAACGAGACTAACAGTGAAATTCTAATTGTTGTTCTCCTTCACAGAGAAACTGTTTGGACTCCTGGAGGACTACTGCGCTTGCCTTCAGGCGTCCGGCGGTTCACATGTGGATCTGTTTGAGTTCATCGGGGGAACCGGGACAAGTTCCCGGAGTCAGCTCTGAAGACGGATTCATGGCGGCTTCGGAATTTGCACTAAAATCTAACCCAAGTGTTTTAATAACAGAAATGAAGAAGCTACGTAATTATCTTAAGGCTAATGATTACTGCGATTTTATTTTGTAACTTTAGCAAAAGTAAACCCTCTAAATCATCACGTGTGTCTGTATCTGCAGAGACTCTGCCCGCTGCCTGGATTTCCTCTTTTCTTCTCATTTTTGGCGTCTTTTGGGCCACAAGTGGATGTGTAACCCCCCCAGCCAATAAGTGTGCAGCCCGCTCTCATTCCCAATACCTCTGTGAAACAATCAGAAAATAACGTTTTATTCTTCCTGTGATTCACGGCTTATGTTCTTACCAGCCTCTCTCTCTTTCTCACTTTGAGCACTGTGTGTGTACAAACACCAACAGTTTTTGGTATCCTCAGTTTACGATATCGTTTAAGTTAAGTTCACTAAGTTCAGCTGTATGTGTGCATACTTGAACGCAGATCTTTATTGATGAAAATAAAGGTCTTACTATTGCACCATCTCATTCTCCTGATAACCATTTATTCAACCTAGGCACCAGAAAAGCCCCGACAGCAGGGCTACATTCAGCCCCGACAGAACGTAGCAAACCTTTTAATTTAAACTTGAACACCCTGCTGTGTGCACAAGATAAAACAATACATTAAAGCCTGTTGCGCACCACCCCGAGGAAACATGTCGCTCAACCAGAAAAACCTTGATTCACCGTGCCCCAGGAAATGTGGGCAGAGAGAAAGATACAGTATATGACATAATCAACTCTTAATCAAACCAGATATGTCCCATGTCCTCTTTTGAATGTTGTGGTGTTTTTGCCCTCTGCAGTAAATCAAATTTCCCCTCGAGGGACAATAAAGATCTGATCTGAAGTGAACTTTGTGGTTACAGAGTATACACTAGAGGTGTAAATCTTCACTGATCTCCCGATTCGATTACGATTATCATGTCAGCGATTCGATATCACGATGCGTCAAATACATTTTTCTATTAAAGTCATATAGGATATTTAATTCATAAAACAAGACATTCTGCAGTGCTCTAATACTAAATAAATTGGATACATAAAACTACAACACTGAGCACACGGCACTTCCTGAATGTGCAAAACATACCATAATATGTAAACAGAAAGATTGGTAGGCCTACATTAAATTGTAAACAGAATAAATCGATTATGGCCCGGTTGATTATCGATGCAGCATCGTCCCGTGTCCACGATTCAATGCATCGATTATTTGATTAATTTCAACACCTCTAGGATACGTGTTGGCAAAGGACGTAGAACAGGGGCGTAGGTTGTTTCAACATTGGGGTGGGGGGGACATTATATACCAGTCATCCCAAATTTGTTGGGCTTCAAACACTTAATTTCCTGAATTCTGGGGAATTTGTATGCATCAATTATTATCAATAATTATCAATTAACCGCTTTAAAAAATTTAAAATGTGAAAAAATTTCAAAAAAATGAAATTTCTTGATTTGCAATTTCAAAAGCTGAAAATATTTTTTTATGGTCACAAATTCAGATCTAAAAATTCTAAAAAAAAAAAAAGTTTCAGGAAGAAAAATGAAAATAGATTTCAGGCTGCTCCAATTAATCCCCCATATTCTCGTAAATGCGATAACTCAGGAATGCCTTGAGAAACAAAATACTATTTTTGGCAATAACTCAAGAATTCAGACACTAATTGTCAATAATTCACACAAATGTCTAATAGGACAAAATGATGACATTATATATATATATATCCAAAACGTCAACTTCACTGGGACATCATCATGTTATTTTCTACTTTGCGGATGATTGCCTCTTTTGTTTTAGACGCGTGCAATAGTTGACCAAATGTCAATACAAAGACAATTGACATCTTAGCGTTCCTAATCAACAGTTCAGCCACTTTATCTCTTATTATTCTATTTCCCCAATCATAGACAAACAAAACGTAACATTCAGCTGCCGCACGGTCAAAAACAGTTTGCTTCTCCAGCGTCCGCAACACCTGTGTGCCGTCATCTCTCTCGATTATTAAACCTTCTTCTAATTTAACAGTGAACTACTGCCCCTGGTGGCGGGAGGTTCAAAACAAACAAACAAACAAAAAACATTCACTGAAATCTTACAATTTTATTCAAATAAATACATCCATCAGGTCTAAGGAATCTCCTCACGTCTTTACAGAAGTCTCTTCCATTGCAGATTTATTGCATTGTTTCTTAAAATAAAATGTCATTTTCAGTTGTCGGTTTTATTTGGCACGCTTTACAGCGATGAGGCAGGACGGTGAAGTGTGAATCACGGAGGAGGAAATATATACGGACGAACTGAAGCAGAGTATCTGAAAAAAGAATTGTTACAAAATCAACGGCAGATAAACAACCCTGGGTCATCTTAAAGTCACTGATGAACTCAGATAAAGCCCCTCTGGTCTGTTCCTCTTCCCCTGGAAAAGAATTTACACAAGACACGTACTCTGATGTCTTACTTTTGTCACAGTTAACACGTGGAGGGCTAATGGCGCGTTCATGTGCACCTCATATAGTCCGAGATACCGAGATCTGAAGTAGTTCCTACGACTTCGATGTCAAAGTCAAAGTCTCTTTATTAGTCTCCCTAAGGAGAAATTCGATGTGTTCATGTTCTCTCAAGTCGAAACATTGATTTTATTCTCCCATTGCCAGACCTTCCTCCACAGCGTTGCGGAGGAGGGTCTGGCTACTCCACACAGCATTCTGGGATGGGAGAAAAATGTGCTCTGGTTTATTGGCATTTCTTTAAACCAATCACAGTCATGGGCGGTGCTATGCTCCGGACGGAGCCCCTGTGGCTCTGCAAAATAGCCTCTGGAAGGAACTTGTTTTGGTGGAACATGTGTACGTTCAAAAGTAGTTTTAGTCGTGCGACAGAAAAACTCAGATTGGACAGATAGTCTAGCTAGCTGTCTGGATTTACCCTGCAGAGATCTGAGGAGCAGTTAACCAGAGTCCTCACAAATCAGCCGGAGGTTAAAACGCCAACACGAAGGAAGAGGAAGGGGACGGCGGCAACGGAGCAGTCCCGAAAGTGGAACGTTGTGGATATAGACTACATTGATTGTTACCATAACAAACAAAACACAATAAAGGTTTGAGTGAAGTGCATCCCTTTGGAGGAGCTGATAATATTCCCATGATGAAGAAAATAGTTATTCTGGTACCTGGCCAATCAGCTTCTTACCTAATAAAAACATCTACTTTTGCCCGCCATGTTGATGACACATATGACGTCAAGTCAGCAAGTCGGGCACCAAAATCTTTCCCAGTTTTCCGAGTTGAGCAGGCGTTCACGTACATTTTCCAACTCGGAAACTCCTTTTGCGTGACACCATATGAAAGCAACATAAATCAAAACCATTATATAAAAAGGCGCTTAAAAAAAAATATCCCTACAAACATCCAGCTATCATTTCAAATCATCACCGATATTTGATTTTCCATCCAGGGTTGCCAGCTCTCATATTGCTGTTTTGACATTTAGGGGAATAACTTTTTCACTTACTTGCAGAGTTTTAGATGAGAAGATTGGATATATGTGCGCTAAATGTGCAGCTGGTTAGCCTTTAGCTTAGCATAAAGACTGGAAACAAGAGTATACAGCCAGCCTGGTGCTGTCAAGAACTTAAAAAAAAAAAAAACATCGGCACATTTAAAGCTTCCAAAAGTCTCTACAAGAAATATTCAGGCACACACCCCCCCCCCCCCCCCCCCCCCTAAAACCACTCAGTGTCATGTTTGGACTTTGGTTTGTGTACGGATTAACCAAACGAAATTTAACATAAACTTTTATTTTGTGTTGATTTTGGCGGCCCCCGGTGGACAACAGCGTTAATGTTTCCTCGAGCAGCATCGCCTCGTCGTTTAAATTAAACCTTTTCCGTTCAGGCAATCTTCCACGGATCTATTAACTATTCAAGTATTTCTTCAGCAGGTGGTTGCATGCAGTATTTTGGTAGATTCTGCAACATGCAGAGCACGTACAAAATGATTTTGTAAATTAACCAAATGAAAGCAAATGAAAAAATGAAGAAAAAACTCGTTTTCTTACAAATTAACTTTGTATAAATTCATACATTCAATGCAGGTTAACTGAACATTATTCGTCTATAAAAGTGTCACTGTGAACACGAGGTATTCATGGTAACAGTGTTTGAAGTCATTGTGCATTTAGTTTGAAGAGGACGCCTGAGAACACGTCTGATATGTAAATATATTGAGGAAGAAAAAAAAACAAACACATCAATGCAAAGTGACTTTGCCTCAAAAGGTAAAGCCAGTCTTTTGTGGAGGAAAGGGGGATTAAAGCTTGACAGATGAGTGGGAGAGAGCGGAGTTGTTAAACTTTTCCTGCAAATGCTTCCAGATCGAACGCAGTGTCCAGTAGACGCTGCAGCTCCGCGAGGTGAGTTGGCTTGTTTCCGGTAGCTGGAGCTGCTGCCGGGTCACGTCCAGCATACCTGCAAACACACACACACACACACACACACACACACGTAAATAAGCATTATGATACATTCACAGCAGGGGCACTTCCAATTGCGGTAAGTGGAACTCACCAGACGGGCCGGGTACGGTTGATGGTGGTGCGGATGCGGGGCTTGACGTAGTCGTAGTAGCCCTGGTTCTTGTGCTCTTCCTGACACCACACCAGATCAGCGTTTGGATAACGTTCAGTCTCTGCTTTCACCAGGTCAAACGGGAAGGGTGAGAGCTGAAAAAAAAAAAAAAACAGACCGAAAGATCGGACGTTAAGAATACTTTTATTTGGGTCGTAAGCGTGCTTGCAGATGCCATAACTTAGGACACACCTTCAGTTTCCATCCACCGAAAGTGCTGTTTTATTTTTTATTCTAAGTGTCTGACAACATTATGGAAAGGATCCCTACAGGATACTTCATTTTGTTCAACATGAAACAGCCCCGAGTTGCTATCGCAAAACCCGCCAAACTCCATTTAAATAAACAGTAATTTTGTCATCGTAAAACACACGTCATTCAAAGTTGATAGAAACAAAAAATAACCATCAAAAGCTGTCTTGGTTCATCTTCTCACTGTCCCAACAATCACCACTCTGGTTCTGTTGAAATAAATTTAACCCATTTACATGTGAAGATATGCTGGCTCTATACACGCTAAAAGTAGTGATTATTTACATGGAGTCTGGCTCTATACACGCTAAAAGTAGTGATTATTTACATGGAGTCTGGCTCTATACACGCTAAAAGTAGTGATTATTTACATGGAGTCTGGCTCTATACACGCTAAAAGTAGTGATTATTTGCATGGAGTCTGGCTCTATACACGCTAAAAGTCCTGATTATTTACATGGAGTCTGACTCTATACACGCTAAAAGTAGTGATTATTTACATGGAGTCTGGCTCTATACACGCTAAAAGTCCTGATTATTTACATGGAGTCTGGCTCTATACACGCTAAAAGTCCTGATTATTTACATGGAGTCTGGCTCTATACACGCTAAAAGTCCTGATTATTTACATGGAGTCTGGCTCTATACATGCTAAAAGTCCTGATTATTTACATGGAGTCTGGCTCTATACACGCTAAAAGTCCTGATTATTTGCATGGAGTCTGGCTCTATACACGCTAAAAGTAGTGATTATTTACATGGAGTCTGGCTCTATACACGCTAAAAGTCCTGATTATTTGCATGGAGTCTGGCTCTATACACGCTAAAAGTCCTGATTATTTGCATGGAGTCTGGCTCTATACACGCTAAAAGTCCTGATTATTTACATGGAGTCTGGTTCTATACATGCTGAAAGTCCTGATTATCTACATGGAGTATGGCTCTATACATGCTAAAAGTCCTGATTATTTACATGGAGTCTGGCTCTATACACGCTAAAAGTCTTGATTATTTGCATGGAGTCTGGCTCTATACACGCTAAAAGTCCTGATTATTTACATGGAGTCTGGCTCTATACATGCTAAAAGTCCTGATTATTTACATGGAGTCTGGCTCTATACACGCTAAAAGTCCTGATTATTTACATGGAGTCTGGCTCTATACACGCTAAAAGTCCTGATTATTTACATGGAGTCTGGCTCTATACACGCTAAAAGTCCTGATTATTTACATGGAGTCTGGTGTAGTTTGGTGATGGTGATTTCGGGGCTGTTTCATGTTAAACTAAAAGGATCTTACTCTTTAACTAAAAGGTCTATCTCTGTAGGGATCCTTTCCATAATGTTGTCAGACACTCAGAATAATAATCTGAGTCTGTCAGCGGCAACAACAGAACTTTTAGTGGACGATAACCGAAGATGCACAAATACCCCGAGTGGATACATTGAGTGTGTATAAAGGCTGCAGCGGTCTTGCTTTCAAATAATGTTGTTCCCATTAGTCACTTAGACACAAAAACATAAAATCTGAACCAACAAAATACAAAATTTACCCTTTAAGAAGAAAGAAAACAAACATGTAAGGTCATATTTAAGTTATGTAACAAAGGTAGGTGCCTCCGTAGAAACCACCTCCAAAACACTCTGACGTTACCTGTTCGACACGGACGACAGCTACAGCGGCGTCCATGCCTCTGTTCTTGCGTTCGCGGGTGAGTTCATAGTAGATCTTGCCGGTGCAGAAGACGATTCTCTTCACCTTCTCTGGGCTGGCCGCTGCAGGCCCGTCCTCTGGGATTATACGCATGAAGTGTGTGCCTGCAGGATAACAATCACAAACTATAAATAACACAACAAGAAACTTTACCTGGAA
>CM042442.1:30361366-30405674 GCA_023631565.1 Gymnocephalus cernua | reverse complement strand
CTGCGGAGGACGTGGAAGTAGTTTGCAGGAGTGGAGCAGTTGACAACGATCCAGTTACAGTCGTACAGCTGACGCACTGCAAAGTCCTCTGACAGTTTCTGACAAATGAAAGTAGGGATGAAAGTTAGAAGCAAGTGACAATATACAGAATTTCAAAATCATTCGGTTGCTCCTGTTATCATTCTTTGTCTTACTTCTACAATCGTGTTGTACATTTTGGAGCTACACTTTCTATAACGCTTTGGAAGATGTAAACAGGAACAGGAAGTTACAGTGTTTCTTTAGACTAAATTAGTTCACATTGTGGCAAATTAAAAACATGTCAAATTATCTATTAGCAGTTCATGTTTGCAGTGAACCCGTGTATGGACAGACAACTATCACTGGATTACTTTGATACTGAAGAAAACTCAAAAACATGATGAGTCTCAGGTAAGTTCTGGAGTTAAAATTTGTCATTTTTCTATCATTTCTAAGCAAGTAACACTGAACTGTACTCAAACTACACATCCAATTAGGGCTGCACAATATATCGTTGTTTTTTTATCGTCATCGCAATATCAACTGGCACAATATACACATGGCAAAAGGCTGCGACATATTGCTATAGACACAAAACAAAACAACAAAAATATGAGTAGAAAACTGCACATTAAAATGTAACTGTCATTCTTTTTTAGTGCTGCCTTTTATATTCAATTCAATGTTCAATTTGTTCAATAAAAGAACATTCATTTCTTTTAAATTCAACAAGCAATGTGTTGTATTTTAGCAGAATACTAATAATAATGAAAGCAGCAGAAATGCAGAACTGAGTCCACTTTAATATCTGTTTATTTATCGCAAGTAACATCGTTATCGCGATATTCTACAACGTTATCCTATATCGCATATTTTCCTCATATCGTGCAGCCCTACGTCCAATCTGATGTATATGAGCAAAATCAGACGTTATAAGGAGAGGTAACGGGGGGGCGGGGGGGCGGGGTGGATTGGTATGTTTCTGACACAAACTCACAGGGAACACATCAGGATCATCATTGCACATCTGTAGAAACCTTTCAGGGCGGGCAGACGAGTGCTCTGGACCCTGAGAGAAGAGGAAAAATGAAAATAAAAACATCAAGAGTTGGCGCGTTACATATTTCTAACAAAGTCTCCTGTGAGATTGAGATAAATGCAGAACGTGGCAGATCAAGTGTCTTCAGAATCAGAAATACTTTAATAAGGGGGAAATTATTTTCATTACAGGCTCCAGATGTACAAACAACATATATTATACAGACAAGATGTACAGTATAGTATAAACAAATTTACAGTATAAAACAACACAAATTTACAGTATAATAAACAAATTTACAGTATAATTACAATATTTAACGCTCAAGTGTAAAGTATTAAGTGATAATCCTGTATTCAGTATTTAGTAAATTATTATTAGTATTATTTATGTTTCAAACAGTGCAAACAACCAACTGTCTACATTTGTGAAGAATTACAGTGTCTTGGTTCGTACCATTCCTTCCATGCCGTGAGGAAGCAGCAGCACGATGCCGTTCTGTCTCACCCACTTGGCCTGGCCCGAGCTGATGAACTGGTCGATGATGCACTGAGCCGTGTTATGGAAGTCTCCGAACTGGGCCTCCCACAGCACCAGCGCGTTGGGGCTGGCCATGGCAAAGCCTAATTCAAAACCTGCACACAGAGAAACCGGAAAACAAAGCAGGTTCAGTGATGGGCAAATAAAATACTTTCCAACATCTTCAGAGTTAACTTCCTAAGTAGATTAAGGTTCCATCCACACTACTGGGTTTTCATTTTTAAGCGGCGTTTTGAGAAAAAAACGATCTCCGTCCACACAAGAGTTTTAGCTCCAGTAGCACGACTATTCTCCGTCCATATTACCACGTCCGACAACACATATCACATCATATAAAAAAATAAAAATGTATGTGTCTCTCTGTAGCTTTACTTATTTAAAGCTAATGTACTTGCACTTACTACTTGTTGTCTGGAGTTTGTACCTTCACAGTTGAAAGCACTTAATTGTAAGTCGCTTTGGATAAAAGCGTCAGCTAAATGACATGTAATGTAATGTAATGTAAAAGTCTGCGTGGCTCTCTAAAGGGAACCTCAATCCCACTACTGACGGGGTTTGTGTGTATACTACTCACCCAGTACTCCGTACTCCGACAGAGAGCTGTTGCAGACCGTGTAAGGAGCTTGATCAGGTGAGACGTAGTTCATCGGGATGCAGATCCTCTTATCAACGTTCTGGTCGTGAAGAACATGGTGGCGATGGCTGTGAAGCAAATCAGAGAAAAACTTAAATTACATTTAGGGGTTGAAATGAGATTTTGATTTCAACTACTGAAATCAGAAGCAGGATACGAGTCTTTCCTCTCTCCACCCCGCTTGCTAACCGGTAGCCTGCCCGGGTCAGAGATGACGGATAAACAACAGAACAGGAAAATCCTCCTGCTTCCCTGAAGTCTGCCATGGTAGGTAAATCATGTGGGCTCTGACATAACTTTATGGTGCACCTCGTTAAACTAATGGTGCATTCAATTGTGCCTCTAAAAAAATCTCTGAGAAAAACTTAAACTGTTGTTGCAAAGAACCCTTCAGCCAAAGGTTACATGGGGCCAGTAAATACAATCAGCCAGTTGCCCGATCGGCACAGTGCTAGAAAAAGTAAACAACTGAACAGTTACTACGTCTGCCTGTGTCTGTGTTTGCGTGAGCTTGTTTACGTCACAGATGAAATGGCAGTAAAAGAGAGATGTACAGTAGGTGAAACCACCCATTAAGAGTATTATTAGAAGTATTAGAAACAAAAAAGAGAAATAAAGTAAAGTGGTAAAAACATAAAGATCATTAAAGGTGCTCTAAGCGATTTTGGGTGACGTCACTTCTTGTTGACGTTCAAAGTATTTTCAAACAAAACGAGGCTAGCTCGCCCCTCCCTCCTCCTCATCATCCCGTCCCCTCCCCCTCCCTTCCGTGCACTAACCCCCCCAACCCCCACCCCCAAATCCTTCTTGTCGGTTATTGGCTGGAAGACTGTTTATGTTTTGTGGTGCAGGTCGGCACAGTTTGTTCTTGTTGGCGTTTGTGGGCTGTCTACAGAGACCGCGTTTTTTTACAGTGTGTTCAGGGGACAGGCAGCTAGCAGATAGTGAGGAGATGTTTTTTACAGTGTGTTCAGGGGACAGGCAGCTAGCAGATAGTGAGGAGATGTTTTTTTACAGTGTGTTCAGGGGACAGGCAGCTAGCAGATAGTGAGGAGATGTTTTTTACAGTGTGTTCAGGGGACAGGCAGCTAGCAGATAGTGAGGAGATGTTTGTTGTATGTGACAAAAAATGTTGTAGTGATATCGCTTAGCATCTTTAAGAGTCTTTATTTCCTGAGAAAAATTGCATTAAGTATTTGTCAGTCTTGTCTTTCTGTTGTCCAAAGTAGAGAAGTTTCTCTGAAGCCATAAAGATCTTCAGGAAGAAGAAATAATTTCCATTTCTCTGAATTTGACACAGGAGGGTTTAGGCGTGAAGGTGACCTCTCCTACTATCAATCTTTCCCCACAACTAGTTGCACGACTTCCCAAAACTCTCAGGCCTCTCTCTTCTTTCTATATTTCTATTTCTAGGAAGCTGTGGCTAATAATCCAATGAATGTCAGTAGATGATTAAAATGTCTTGACATTCTGGGACATCATTCTGCCTGGGATCCACCTTAAAAATCCCAAAACCATCATTTAAGTATATAATGCAAGAGCCATAAGGAACACCTCCTATAAACTCAGCAGGACTACGTCTCCATCTTTATGGAAGGTGTTCCTCCACTCGGCTGCTACTTTCCCAGAGAGAGAAATAAAACCTGTGACTTCCCTTTTTGTGTATGCATTACCTGAATGTGCCCCTCTCCACGTCCTGTCCACTAAGGCGTACGTGGATCCCTTCTTTCAGCAGAGAGCCGAAGGCCATATATTCACCGAGAGCCCAGTCGCACAATCGTTGAGTCACCATATTTGCACGGCCCTTTAGGATACGACTCAAACCTGAAACATGAACACACACAATCAAAATACAGATTTACAAAGAGACTGGCAGCACGTTAAGAGGGTTGAAATCACAGACTGTACATAAAGATGGACGACGCGTCTCCATTTCCACCCGCTGTACAAAAGTGAAGCCAAAATATCCCAGATACAGGCGCTGCCATCTTGTAATTTTGGAGCCAGAGTCTGCGCAGGTATCAACGTCCCGCCCATACACCCGCCCGAAACCAATCGCGAGTCAATCCAAGTTGTCAATCATGATATTTTTATAGCACTGATTAACTAATAAAAAAACAAATTTATTTATTTTTTAGAAAAATGAACACTTGAACAAACATCAGCAAGATCAGAACTACGTGAAATGACAATGACCGTCTTTGGGAAAAATGTATTTGACGTGTACTTTGATGTTTTGGCTTTACTAATTAGAGTGTACGCATTAACGCCTGGCTGAAACAGGAGGAGGAGAGCGGGCAGTACCTCCGTGTATCGTGAAGTCTTCCTCTGGGACGGAGGCAGCAATGTTTCCAATATGGTTGAGCTCTTCTTCACTGATGCCAGTGGAAGGGCAGTTCATACTTTTGGGCTGTCCCTCCCTTGTGAAAAAATCTACAGACAGACACACAAAGACATCACAAACCCATGCTGCAAAAAAAAAAAAATCCACTGCAGTTTTAACATAAGATTCACAAACAAGACTCGTTACCAGGCCATGGTGAGTCTAGCCAGTGTTTGATGTGAAGGATCTTCTCGTCTTTGGAGCGAGCGTAAGCATCCTCGCAGATTTTGTCGTACCTCGCAACTTCCTCCTGAAAGAGATGGATGCGAGTTTACTGAAAGCTTCACAGTGCCTGTGTCCAAAGTAGCAACTCTCTGCCTTGTGTATAGTAGATTATTACTTCGCCACAAGGCTGTACAGGTTGCCCAACGTATTCACCTCCTCCAGAGAGGGAAAGACTTTGACAGCTTACGAGTCGTGGCAGCTTCCAGAACAGGAAGAAGGTGTTTGCTTCCGACATTGGACCTCATTCATTTCTCCCTCATAGCTTCGAGTGGCTTGTCGTCAGCGTGCAACACTTCATTCTCTCCTCTTGTAACCCTTGTGCATCACTATGGACATTTTTGGCTTTTCTAAATCAATTCAGCTCCTACAATAAGTCCATAATAAACTGTGTATCCAAAATACAGACACTCCGACCCTTAAGGAGAAAAATGTCTCCACTAAAACCCACAATTTTTTATCCCATGTTGACTCTCTGGGGCAAAAACATGCTGCTTGTCCTGGTTTCTACTCGGGGAATTGCTGCTGTTTTATGGAGCACTGCAGTGTTTGATGAAGGACATTTCTGTCCTGTAAGCACATCAGAGCAACCTTTTTTTTGTTTGTTTTTTTAAAAGGGATGCACAAGGGTTTAGCTCCTCACACAAACTGCAAATAGATATGCAGAAATTTTTATTTTTGAGCCTGAAAGGCATCAATTATTCTGTCTTGTTCCTGCTGCTTTAACAAAACGTTTTTCATTTGCACCAAACTCTCTCAAAAGCATGCTTGCAAGCTTGTTTGCATGGTTGTCTTGGCGTCACACTACTCTGTCACCGTTTGATTCAGATAGTAGAGATGCTTCGTTATGTCTCAAAGAGCAGAGATGTCTGTCAGGGACGTCTTTCTCCTCGCTCACAATCAAACCTGCTTTCTTCTCCCTCCTCTGTGTACAAACAGCACATTGAGAGTGCGAATTGTCTCAAGGTAAATAACAGTCCCTCCAGAAAAACGCGGAGCTTTTTTGTGATTGTTGCGGGCAAAAATCCTTGATTGATTATGCGGCACGTTTTCTTAAAAAATGTGATGGAATATGCGGATATTTATGCAATTTTATGCGATGAAATTGCGGGAACTTGCAAAAAAGTGATTCCCCCAACACCGTGTTCTCACTAAGCGAAATTACGTCACTTCATAACGTTCCCATGGCAACAGGGTAAAATGGCTGCTCTGTCACACTGTGCAAGACAACGTCCTCGTCTACTACTACATCGTGCACATATTTGAGATGTTGGACGAGTGCATGTTGTTTCACCTCATAGGCTTGTGTTGTGACGACTCCCTCTGCGATTAATTTTCCAGCAAACTGCTCCAGGACCCTTTTCTGCTTCTTGATCTGCTTGTACATCAGCGGCTGCGTGAACATCGGCTCGTCCATCTCGTTGTGCCCGTTACGTCTGTAGCACACCTGAATGTGAGGAGGCGAGAGTTTAGGCGTGCTTTTCTTATAACACATTTCTCTTGTGCACACAATCAAGTCACCATTTTTATATATTATAAATATATTCCATCTGAACTGCTCGTCGGACGTTGCAACAGCTTGGTAAACCCCTCCCTCCACTCCTTTCCAATGTCAGAATTAGAGGGGGGGGCTGTGTCGGAGAATTTCTTCAACTTCCTGAAACTGAGGATCTGAGATTAACATCTCTTTCACACTGTGATTGGTCAGCTGTGTGACAACTATTTCTGTCACTTTTTAGTGCAACACTCTGAATGCCTGTGTGAAAGCTGTTATATCCCCACATTAAACCAATATTGCGTCTCTACCACGCTCTTTGACGACTGACCCCCCCCCCCCCCCACCCCCCCATACAACGAACATACAACGAATGCAACTACCGACAGCATCCAGTGGGGACTTTATCTCAGTGGTCCAAATCGTTCCATTCAGACTGGGTTTCTTTTTTCTTTTTTTTAATTCTTTTTTCATTATGGTCCATATATTACAGTCAGCGATAGTACCTATCATACTTCTCATTAAGCCATCTGTAAATGTACATTAATAGCCCACAGAAAAGCATCACAGGCTCAGTAAGCAGTACAAAAGTGAGCAAGGACCCGTTAGGCGATTCATTCTGCATTATACGCGCATAAACATTTTTAGATAAACACAAATATCGGCCTGGCCCGGCCCGTGGGTCTAGAACCAATAGTTGTGGATCCGGGGAGGGGCCCATAGAAAATGCCTTTCTACAGGGCCCAGAATCTGGTGCTACGCCCCTGGTAGTGTGGATGTAACCTCGGAATCTCTGCTCCGTCACTGCAGCCGGGGAATGCGCACCGTAGCGGCACTTTCTACCTACGTATAGTATAACTGTGACATCACAACCGTACGGAAGATTAACTAAATAAACAAACATGTTGAAGTAAACCTCAATGACACATAAAGCCCTCTACTCAGACTCATTATACTTGGCTTACAGTTCAACTTTGAGCTGGTTTTTTCTTATGTTTTGATGTGAACTTCGCTGATCCCTCTCCCATACGCCTCCCCTGTCCCATACGCCTCCCCTCTCCCATACGCCTCCCCTGTCCCATACGCCTCCCCTGTCCCATACGCCTCCCCTCTCCCATACGCCTCCCCTGTCCCATACGCCTCCCCTGTCCCATACGCCTCCCCTGTCCCATACGCCTCCCCTCTCCCATACGCCTCCCCTGTCCCATACGCCTCCCCTGTCCCATACGCCTCCCCTGTCCCATACGCCTCCCCTGTCCCATACGCCTCCCCTGTCCCATACGCCTCCCGTCCCATACGCCTCCCCTGTCCCATACGCCTCCCCTGTCCCTACAGCACCTGCACACGGTTTCTCTGAATTTAACACATGAGGGTTTAGGCATGAAGGTGACCTCTCCTGCTTTCAATCTTTCCTTGAAAGTAGTTGCTTGACTTTCCAAATCAGGCCTCTCTCTTCAATTTCAATTTCTAGGAAGCTGTAGCTAATGATGCAATACCTTTCACAGTCAGAATCTCATTTTATTGCCAGGAGTTTGCCTTGGTGTATTAGGCGCAAACAGGGAACAATAAACATTTAAAAAAAAAGGCAATTATCAATATCGCAAAGTACTGCTACAGTCAAGAACATAAATACAGAGTAGATATAAAACAAAAAGTATGCACAAATACACTATAACAAATATGTGCAATGTAATGATTTTTATTTATTTTTTTATTTTTGGGCATTTTAGGCCTTTATTTTTATATAGGACAGCTTAGATCTGAAAGGAGAGAGAGAGAGAGAGAGAGAGAGAGAGAGAGAGAGAGAGAGAGACACAGAGAGAGAGAGAGAGAGACAGAGAGAGGGACAGAGAGAGAGACAGAGAGAGAGACAAAGAGAGAGACAGAGACAGAAAGAGAGAGAGAGACAGAGAGAGAGACAAAGAGAGAGACAGAGACAGAAAGAGAGACAGAGACAGAGAGAGAGACAGAAAGAGAGAGAGAGACAGAGAGAGAGAGACAGAGACATAGAGAGAGACAGAGAGAGAGAGAGAGAGAGAGAGAGACAGAGACAGAGAGAGACAGAAAGAGACAGAGAGACAGAGAGAGAGAGAGAGAGAGATACAAAGAGAGAGAGACAGTGAGAGAGAGAGACAGAGAGAAAGTGAGAGAGAGACAGAGAGAGAGAGAGACAGAGAGAGAGAGACAGAGAGAGAGAGAGAGAGAGGGGGGATGACATGCAGCAAAGGGCCGCAGGACGGAGTCGAACCCACGGCCAATGTAATTGTATTAGAAAGGCTGTACTGTTGTCAGTAGATAATTAAAATGTCTTCATTCTGCCTGGGATCCACCTTAAAAATCCCAAAAACCATCATTTGATAAGAGGAAACTCCCTGCACTTAACGTAGGAGCGATGAAGAATAGTTTTTTTTATAAAGTAAACTTACCAGGTCTACGACTACATCTTTATGGAAGGTGTTCCTCCATTCGGCTGCTACTTCACACACATACACCACGGCCTCCGGGTCGTCGGCGTTGACGTGGAAGATGGGAGCGTTGACGACCCGCGCGACATCTGTAGGATAAGCAGATGAACGCGCCATCCTGGGATCTGTGGTGAAACCGATCTGTGTGGATGAGAGTATATATATATTAATAATTACCGTATTAACAGCAAAACCAGCAAACTGTACTCTCCTTTGTCGTTTCTTGCACAGCACGAGGGGTGAAATGAGAATCTGAGGAGCAGGTCGCTTTAGCATGACGATTTAGCATGACGCCTTCACCACTTCACACAAGAAAACATTTCATGTAGATTAACTGGTTTTATTTTCAATATATTTAACTGAGGTAAACTCTTTGGACTCAATCAGCTTAAAAAAAAAATCACAGTTTATGCTGAAAAACAGACCAGAAAAAGCGACTCTACGATACGCTGCAGGGTTGTGCGGCGGTGGGAGCGTCACTGAAACGGCCCATTTCTGCGATGTCGTGTTGTGTTATTTAACCCCCCCCCCCATGTAACACAAGTAGACTTTAAATTTCACAGTTATTATTTTCTGTCAGATCGTTTGTAGATCTCCACATTTCTGATCGCACTTGAAGGCAGCATCATTTAACGGAGAAAGAGAGAAAGAAAAGAGACAATGTCAATTTATTTATATAGCACATTTAAAAACAACTATGTTGACCAAAGTGCTTTACAAGGTAAAAACAACAACAAAAATAAAACAACAATTGAATACAGATTACATCACGGGCAGACGGAGGGACTTAGGAAATGGTCAACTGTTCCTCAAACTCCCGGCCAGTTCGGTGCTCGTGTTTGGTATTTTTGAAATCTTCCTTGTGGCAGCGATAGAGCCGGTGATGTTTCCCGTTTCCTGTACGGGACTGTCACACTGCCCTCAAAAACACGTCAAAAACAAGTCTGATCGCCAGTTATATGACTGGCCACCGCAGGATGACGTCGGTCGTGTTTCTCTAAAAGTTGAACTGCTCCGAAATGTTCGCCGCGGGCAATTAAACACACTAACCACATTCAAAATGAGTGGAAAGACCTGAGGGCCGCCACAGTGTGTGTGTGTGAATGCACGCTAAAGGCTTATTTATAGTAGTAGCGCTCTACGCAGAATCTACTGTAAGCTGTAGCATACAGTACATAAGTGGCCAACGCGGTTGTGAGGATTTATAATTGTGTGCAGGTGTGTTTACGTTGTTAGAATCTAGCCTATCTCTTTAAGAAAGTAGCAGAGCCGGCGTGTGTGTGTGTGTGTGTGTGTGTGTGTGTGTGTGCGTGCGTGTGTGTGTGCGTGTGTGTGGATTAGCTTCGTAGCGAGTACCCACTCCGGCGGTGACAAAAACAAAGTGTCTCCCCTGTGCTTTCTGGCCACGGTCAGAAAGCTGTGGCAGAGAAAGTTAACCCTTTCCTCGATTTCATGTTGTTTACGGAGAAGGAGAACCCCGAAACGAGTAATGCAGACCAATCACAGACGCGTAGCTACATTTCCGGGGAGGTGTTCATTAGGCTACAGAGTAAGGTAGAGCGCCGGGTCCCTCTCTACGCTGTACCTACACACAAAAACTTTAGAAACTTCAGAAAAAGCCCAGTTTTGAGTATCAGGGGGTGTAATTTTCACACTGTTCTGTGAGGAATTCCTCACAGAACCATAAGTCAGGCTGAACAGTGCGTACCTGGTTGTTGACCACCACGTGTATGGTGCCGTGCGTGGTGTAGGACGGCAGGTCAGACAGGTGGAACGTCTCGTACACGATACCCTGGCCTGCAAACGCAGCATCGCCGTGGATCAGAACGGACATCGCCTGGGAAATCATTCATCAGGTTACGAACATGTTACAATCTTTTTCTTCCATACGTTTTGTATGAAACTCAGCGTACCCTCTTGCCCTCAGTGTCTCCGCAGTAGAACTGCTCAGCTTTGGTCTTTCCCTGCACCACCGGGTCCACGGCTTCCAGGTGGGACGGGTTCGCCATGAGTGACATCGTGATTTCCCGGTCGCTGACCCGGTTCATCCTCTTGTGATACATCCCCAAGTGATACTTCACATCACCGGAACCCTGAGAGCAGAGCATCGGGAAAGAGTTAAAGCTGTCGTACTCAGGCTGTCTGGCCTTCATTTCCCACGACAAAGCTACAACTAGCGCTACATGATTAGCCGTTAAATCGATTAGTTGTTTAAGAGAAAATTTAAATAAAAAGTTAATCGTTCAGGTAAAGTCAAAATCTTAAACACTTTGCAGCTTTTATGATTTTAAATTGATTATCTTTTGGTTTTTTTGGCCTGTTGGTCAGAACAAAGTCAAAACAAGTTATTTTAGTTGTTTGACATTTTGGAAAATATGCTTATTTGCTTTATTCAGTCCCTCCAGAAAAACACTGAGTTTTGTTGTGATTGTGGGCAAAAAAATCCTTGATTATGCGGCACATTTTCTTAAAAAATGCGATGGAATATGCGGGATATTTATGCAATTTTATGCGATGAAATTGCGGGAACTTGCAAAAACTGCGGTTTGATGAAAAAGAGAAAAAAAGTGATTCCCCCCCCAACACCGTGTTCTCACTAGGCGTAATTACATCACTTCATAACGTTCCCATGGCAACAGGGGGAAATGGCTGCTCTTGTGTGAAGTAAACACAACATTGTTCCCCGCAAGCCCCGCATATTTTGCGCGAAAGTGCGCCGTATTTGAAATAATGTGGCCCCCGCATAAATATGCGGACTTTGGCTGATTATGCGTTGAATTATGCGATCGCATAATCACGTTTTTCTGGAGGGACTGGTTTATTGCCAAGACATAGGGTGGTATATAATATAATAGGGTTGGGCATCGTCTGGATTTTAACAATTCTGATTCTAACTGAGATTCTTCCTTTTGATTCCGGTTCTTATTGATTCTTGATTCAGATTGAGTGGAGGAGTTGAAACGGCTCACATGCTTATTTCACAAATAAGAGGAAAGTTTTATTTTGATTCAATGGTGGTTTGCAGATTTACCGAGCGCCGCTTACTGCGCTCCACGGCTGCAACACAACAAGCGCCTCGCCGCTTACTGCGCTCCAAAACTTGCGCATGTTAAATTGGGAAGCGATGATCGGATTTGAAATCAAATCCTCTAAACGATGCCAGAAACAATTCCAATAAAGAAACGATTCTACTGGAATCGTTAATTTTTGAACCGATTCCATGTAGGAATCGGTTCTCGGTGCCTAATCCTAGGGTGGTATCAACCTTCTCACTTCACTTCCTCTAATCAAATGGCGAGCAAAGAAATCACACTGGGCTCTGAGAAAGTATTTATAGTCTGGACCAGTGGCTCGCCACGCTTTAACTTGTGGCTCGTGTGGCGGTAAATAATAATACGGTGATATGATCATGCGGGTCAATACAGATATTTCATAAAAACATTAAAAACAAGCAGCGCTATAACATTACCCTCAGTCTGTTCTATTACAAATCATTTACATTTAAAACAATAACTCAAACAGTGGCATTACAGGACGGATATATAGACTAAACAAACCTGTTTAAACTTGCTCTGCCCTTCCGTCTATAACGCTGACTCACTGAGTTGGTAGTTTGGGTCTTTCCAGCTCTTAACGCCGAGGGCTAAGCTCACGGCGTGAAGCGCCTGGTGCAGGTGCGTTTAGGGCGTGTCCAAATCCACTTATGCTAGTTTGACGGCGGTTCAACAGGGTTGTACTTAGTGTCTTCATTAATCAGAGGTGTGTTTTGGGCGTAACATGCAATCAACCAATCAGAGAGTCGTCTCCCATTCCCTTTAAAAGACAGGTGCGTTTGGACCTTGGAGCATTGCTGGTATGATGGGAGGATTTACACCCTAATATGTTTATTAGTAATCTTCTGCATGTGTGTGTGCTGCTGTGCGTCCGTGTGTGTGTGTGTAACAAGCATAGTGTGCACGTGCTGTGCACGAGCCTATAGGAGCATTTTACTAATGTGCTGTTAAAATAACAATGAAATGCTGCGTTATTGACTTTAGACCAGGTTTTTGTTGGTCAATGGCACCATCACTTCCTGTTACCTCAAGATAGCAACACGCCCAGAATGCACCTGAACACACCTCCCTGTAAGACCAGCACGCCCAGAACGCACCTGAACACACCTCCCTGTAAGACCAGCACACCCAGAACGCACCTGAACACACCTCCCTGTAAGACCAGCACGCCCCAGAATGCACCTGAACACACCTCCCTGTAAGACCAGCACGCCCAGAATGCACCTGAACACACCTCCCTGTAAGACCAGCACGCCCAGAATGCACCTGAACACACCTCCCTGTAAGACCAGCACGCCCAGAATGCACCTGAACACACCTCCCTGTAAGACCAGCACGCCCAGAATGCACCTGAACACACCTCCCTGTAAGACCAGCACGCCCAGAATGCACCTGAACACACCTCCCTGTAAGACCAGCACGCCCAGAACGCACCTGAACACACCTCCCTGTAAGACCAGCACGCCCCAGAACGCACCTGAACACACCTCCCTGTAAGACCAGCACGCCCCAGAATGCACCTGAACACACCTCCCTGTAAGACCAGCACGCCCAGAATGCACCTGAACACACCTCCCTGTAAGACCAGCACGCCCAGAATGCAACTGAACACACCTCCCTGTAAGACCAGCACGCCCAAGAATGCACCTGAACACACCTCCCTGTAAGACCAGCACGCCCAGAACGCACCTGAACACACCTCGCTGTAAGACCAGCACGCCCAGAATGCACCTGAACACACCTCCCTGTAAGACCAGCACGCCCAGAATGCACCTGAACACACCTCCCTGTAAGACCAGCACGCCCAGAATGCACCTGAACACACCTCCCTGTAAGACCAGCACGCCCCAGAATGCACCTGAACACACCTCCCTGTAAGACCAGCACGCCCAGAATGCACCTGAACACACCTCCCTGTAAGACCAGCACGCCCAGAACGCACCTGAACACACCTCCCTGTAAGACCAGCACGCACCAGAACGCACCTGAACACACCTCCCTGTAAGACCAGCACGCCCCAGAATGCACCTGAACACACCTCCCTGTAAGACCAGCACGCCCAGAATGCACCTGAACACACCTCCCTGTAAGACCAGCACGCCCAGAATGCAACTGAACACACCTCCCTGTAAGACCAGCATGCCCAAGAATGCACCTGAACACACCTCCCTGTAAGACCAGCACGCCCAGAATGCACCTGAACACACCTCCCTGTAAGACCAGCACGCCCAGAATGCACCTGAACACACCTCCCTGTAAGACCAGCACGCCCAGAATGCACCTGAACACACCTCCCTGTAAGACCAGCACGCCCAGAATGCACCTGAACACACCTCCCTGTAAGACCAGCACGCCCAGAATGCACCTGAACACACCTCCCTGTAAGACCAGCACGCCCAGAACGCACCTGAACACACCTCCCTGTAAGACCAGCACGCCCCAGAACGCACCTGAACACACCTCCCTGTAAGACCAGCACGCCCCAGAATGCACCTGAACACACCTCCCTGTAAGACCAGCACGCCCAGAATGCACCTGAACACACCTCCCTGTAAGACCAGCACGCCCAGAATGCAACTGAACACACCTCCCTGTAAGACCAGCACGCCCAAGAATGCACCTGAACACACCTCCCTGTAAGACCAGCACGCCCAGAACGCACCTGAACACACCTCGCTGTAAGACCAGCACGCCCAGAATGCACCTGAACACACCTCCCTGTAAGACCAGCACGCCCAGAATGCACCTGAACACACCTCCCTGTAAGACCAGCACGCCCAGAATGCACCTGAACACACCTCCCTGTAAGACCAGCACGCCCCAGAATGCACCTGAACACACCTCCCTGTAAGACCAGCACGCCCAGAATGCACCTGAACACACCTCCCTGTAAGACCAGCACGCCCAGAACGCACCTGAACACACCTCCCTGTAAGACCAGCACGCCCCAGAACGCACCTGAACACACCTCCCTGTAAGACCAGCACGCCCCAGAATGCACCTGAACACACCTCCCTGTAAGACCAGCACGCCCAGAATGCACCTGAACACACCTCCCTGTAAGACCAGCACGCCCAGAATGCAACTGAACACACCTCCCTGTAAGACCAGCATGCCCAAGAATGCACCTGAACACACCTCGCTGTAAGACCAGCACGCCCAGAATGCACCTGAACACACCTCCCTGTAAGACCAGCACGCCCCAGAATGCACCTGAACACACCTCCCTGTAAGACCAGCACGCCCAGAATGCACCTGAACACACCTCCCTGTAAGACCAGCACGCCCCAGAATGCACCTGAACACACCTCCCTGTAAGACCAGCACGCCCAGAATGCACCTGAACACACCTCCCTGTAAGACCAGCACGCCCCAGAATGCACCTGAACACACCTCCCTGTAAGACCAGCACGCCCATGGGGCACAGATGGGTGCAGGTGCATTTGCTATTTAAACGCCGGGTGTAAGATAGGACCCTGAGTGTCTTCTCGGATGGTTAGATACATGATGGGCTTATGTAGAAAAAATTGCATATTGTATATTCAGGTATGACAGATTGATAAGCAGACATGCTACTTATGACTGGATGAAACCTTTTGATGCTCTGCGGTAAAAGTGGCTCTCGTATTGACTTTGTTCTATCATGAGAAGAAACAGTGAAGACCACTAGTCTAGACAAATAATCGATGAATCCTTTAAAAAAAATAACCAGATTAATTGGCAGTGGAATAAATCTCTCTCAGCAGTTAATGTTCAAACCTCGTCAGCAGCCTCTAGTTTAGAGTCAAACTGGCAGAAGATCTGGTCCAGCTCCTTGCGGATGACGTTAGCCAGCACGTTGAGCCTCCCTCTGCAGACGGAGAACCACACATTAGGCAAATTCATTTCAACGTATGGGATCATGTGAAGAGACATTTATATTCGCCAGGCATCAAATTCATAATGTGAAACAACACGTCTTTGTACGCACGCCTGCAGGCTCTAACAACAGATTTAAATGATCACATAAAACAAGTAATAAAAATTAAATAATATCAGTGGAACGTTATGGATATAGACAACACATTTTCACTTATTCTGGGGGGGCAGGAGCTCAGTCCATAGGGTCCGGTTGGGAACCGGAGGGTCGCCGGTTCAAGTCCCCGTACGGACCAAAGTATGGTGATGGACTGGTAGCTGGAGAGGTGCCAGTTCACCTCCTGGGCACTGCCAAGGTGCTCTTGAGCAAGGTAACAAACCCCCAACTGCTCGGGGCGCAGCTGCAGCCCCCCCCCCCACTCTGACATCTCTCCATTAGTGCATGTAGAGGTACTGAGCATGTGTTTGTGTGTAATTCAGGCCTGTGTGTAATGTGTGTTCTAACAACAGAGTGACAACATTGTAATTGTAATAAAGCATACATTATTATTATTATTATTATTAAAAGAGGTAAGGACAGTGTTTACCTGTGAGGCATCCCCATGATCACACTCTCCACTCCGTTCTGACTGGACTTGTCGATGATCGTCTTGAGGGCCGGGATGAGCGATTCGCAGCCTTCCAGACCGAACCGTTTCTCCGAAGACCACTTCCTCTGGAGGAACTCCTCAAACCTGTGAACAGGTGGTTGTGCTGCATCACACTGTGGCTCAGAACATATAGAGTACATAGAGTATAGAGTATACAGAGTGTCTCCAGGAGCTCTACACATTAACTCCACCGGAGCACGAGGGATATACTAAATCTGTTGCTGCTTGTTTTGATATCGACTCGTTCTGACTGCCGAGACGGCGGCGACCGGAAACAACAAGAGCTACGGTGAGTTGTTAAAACCTTTCTTTTTAGTAAACTCTGGGTCCACAAACAACGTTCTCAATGCTGAGTTAATGTGTAGAGCTCCTGGAGATACTCGGAGCAAAGTCTCATGTTGTGTCGAGTCTTCTTAGTGGTTAAAAATAGTTATACCATGGTCTGGGTGAATACTCGATTCTGATTGGCTGCTGGGTGTCCATAAAAAAGTGATGTAGGACACCTAGTAAAGGTGTCCCGGTGAAACGGACTGTTTACCGTTAAATCAATAACTAAATCAATGCGCTACATTAAATCAAAAAGGAAATGTGGATCTGTCATTTCCAACTCGTCCTCTGAACACCACAGGATGGCGCTAACACACACGCTGCAAGTAGTAAGTTATATTTCCCCTCTGGACTGATTTTGTTTCACAGAGAATAACGTTATCTCACATCCCGTTCACTGTTCAGGTCGCTACTCCAGGCTGCGCTGCTGCGGCCGACAGTAACGTTACACATCGCGGATCAAATTGTTCGTAAAAGTCGTTTATTGTTTTGGGGACAATGACATGGCTGGATAGCTAGCTTGTCTTGTTGTTTAACATACTGTCAAATAATTTTTACTGATTGCCAACTGTACACAATGTTATTGACTTTGGATCTTGCTAGCATAGCGTTAGCTAGCATAGCGTTAGCCTTCTGGCTCGTAGCTGAGCTGAAGGATTCTATCAGCTAAGCGGACTATAAACATCTCCGGTTGCTAAGGATGGCAATGTCGTATCTAAGGTTTTCCTATTTCCTGGAGGAGTGAACAACGTTTGCATTGCATTAGAACCTGATGGATGGGAATGATTGTTCCAGGTATTAGTCAAACCGCCAGGCGTAACCAGGGAAACAGCGTTATTGTTTGTAAAAACTTTAGATTTCGATTGTAAAACTAATTAAAATGTGAAATAAAGTTTTACAAATATGTTATTTGGCAAGTGACCATGGTATAAGCGGGTTAATGCCCTTCGAGGTGTCCATTGTCAGGTATTAATGGATTGCATTAATATGCAAAATGGATGCATTAATACCTGACAATGGACACCTTGTCAGGCATTGACCCTTACATATTTTGAGGCTAGCATAAAAGTGCCCCTAGCTCTCCCATTCAAAAGGCCATTTGACCCAAAAACAAGAACACGGTCAATCTTAGAAGTGGCGATTCTGTCCTAAATATGCTTTTAAACGAAAGTTTGACTCATGTACATTCACAAAAACACCCTAGGATGTATGTTGGCGAGAGTTACGCTTTAAGTTTCGCCATAGGTGTTATACAAATAATTACAAAAACCCACAAACCTTACACAAGCCAAATGAGTGTAAAAGATATGTAACATACAGTATGCAAAGACACAAAAAACATAAAACATATAGAGACAGTATTTCACTTAACGCTACAGGGGACAGTTTACAACGGGGGTGGGGGAGGTGCATGTGTGTGTGCATGAATAGGCGCGTCTGTGTGTTTAAGTGTGCGTGCAATGAGTGTTTTTGTGATTATAGTATGCAATGTTGCGAGTCGTGGTATTGTGTTACAGATATGAGAGGGAGTGAGTATGAAGAAGTGAGGATCACCAGAAGGAAGGGCTTCCGAGGGGGGAGGAGTGGGGCTTTTTTTAAATGAACTACTGAGGTATGTTGAGGAATGTGAAGACAAAACAACAACAACAACAACAGACCTTGTGGATCGGATCATTCTGGCCAAAAGTGTCTTCTTTTCTTCCAGACTGAACTGCATGACTCCCGGTGTCTCAAACTTCTGCCTGATCCACTGGCACTGCTCCATGTCGTTGATGAACATGAACTCCACTCCGATATGTTGGCAGTAGGCCATCTAGAAGAGAGAGAGAGGGAAAGATGGGAATAATCAAAACAGAGACTTGACTACAGCTGAAAATTAGCCGTCTATTAGGCTAAAACTGGCGCATTTACAGAAATGTTGATTAATGTGCATTGTCCTAATCAACACAGGGCTCGAGAGTGCGACCATTTTGGTCGCACATGCGCCCAAATTTTGTAAGGGTGCGACTAACATTTTTCCTAGGTCGCACTGGTGCACCTCCGCGCAGCCTCGCCCCCATTCACACACACGGCCACCGTGCAACACGAGAGACACGGCATCGGTTTACACTGCGACAGTTTTAATTGTTATTAACACAGCTGTATATCGTTAAGCATGAGAGGGGAACCTGTATTTGTAGCAGTGTTTCCGCTGCTAACTGTGTTACTGCGTAACTGTGTTACTAAAACACAGACGAAGTTATTGAATGCAACTAACTTCAGACGGAGCCTGCAAAATGCAGCGCAGTGACGATGCAGACATTTCATATACAAGACGTGTGTAACGCCGCTGACCCGCCAAAGCATTCGACCCGTTCATAGTGAGTCAGCCGTCACTCTGTGAGTAGCATATCTCTCTCTCTCTCTCTCTCTCCTTTATTTTGATAGGAAAGCTGAAGACATGAAAGGGGAGAGAGAGGGGGGAATGACATGCAGTAAAGGGCCGCAGGTCGGAGTAGAACCTGGCCCGCTGCGTCGAGGAGTAAACCTCTATATATACCACCTGAGCTATCTGGGCGCCCTCTTTCTCTTTTATTCTGTTATTGTTGTTGATAACAAGTGAAGGAGCTTTCTCAGAGATATATATATTTTAAATGTATCCTAGGCTATTTATTTCAGATAATTTTCATTTACCTGTGTTGCAGCTGTATATTTTCAAACTGAGAAGTAAACCAGCTGTCTTTGCATTTTATTTTCATAAAAGAGCTTGTGAAAAGTGGCTTTGACTTAAAACGGAACATTTAGCCCACTTAGTCCACAGAGATATGATAGATTTTTTTTTTTTTTTTAATTTTGATGCTAGGGAGTGTGGCAAACTGGTACTGTCATTGGTTTAGGCAAGGCTAAAGGGGAAGAAGGCCAAATTACAGGTGTTGTCCATCTGAGGGGCAGAGGACAGCGGGGGGGGGGGGGGGGGGGGGGGTTTAAGACTTTGAGCCATGAAATGTTAGATCTCAGTTCAGGGAAGCACTTTGATCTATTTTGAAATGTTTTACTTAAAGGTATAGTGGTCGCTGACAGGTCAGCGAGCAGACGGCCACGGCCTCCGACCATAGACGGTATATAAAAGCCTCTGACCGCGGCGCTGCCCCCCCGCTCTCAGCGATAGCTTGTTTGTTGGCCTGTAGCATGCTAACGTTAGCTATAGAGATGCTTGTCCTAAATAGATTTCCATTTACCGGTGGCGAGTCTGACATAGTGGAAAAAGTGCAAATCTTCTTTTGGAAAGTCGGCTTGTAGAGCCATGCCGACAGCAACTTGTAAACAGAGCGTGCACGAGGAGAACTAGGCTCGTGCACGCTCTCTCGTGCACACGTTTAATAGACGTTCCCTCTCGGGAGCAGGTAGGGTGTTGTGCATGTGCATTTTTTCAAAAAGTGGAGAGGGCAGTTATTTTCTAAAATTCAGGAAAATCCTCCATTATACCTTTTGAAATGTTTTAGTTTGGCAAAATTTGGGTGCACCTAAATTGTGTGCTGGTGCACCTAAATAAAAAAGTTAGGCGCACCAGTGCAACCAAGGCAAAAAGTTAGTGTGGAGCCCTGCAACATAAATAATAAGAAATAAATAAAGTCTAGTCTTCAGTTTGTTCGGTTACATTTAGAAGCTACAAAGTAACAGATATGGGAGTGATTTTAGACTATACATTTGATTTGCAGTCGACTTAAGGCTCAGATATACTAGCGCTTTCAACAGTGCGTGCGGAAATCGTGACGTCACGGGACTGCCGTGAGTATTTATACTCGCGCGTGGTGGTCGCGGCACTAGTTGCCGTCTTCTCCTGAACAGAGGTGGCGCTAAGGAGCAAAGGCTACCGATGTTTTTCTTTCTAAGGACTAGAAGAAGAAGAAAAAGATAAACAACGGCAGAACAGGCAGCAACAGTGCCGTCAATGCTTCGATTTGATTGGATGAGCTACTTGGTCAGATCGAGCCTTTCATTCACAAAAAAAGAACTCATCTTAACGTGGTAAGTTTACCAGAGAGACTTGCAGTCAGTCGGCGAGTCCTGGCATCCGGTTTCCCAGGAGCTCGTTCAGGCTTTCTGTTTCCGGTTTGTCGGGCGCCGCTGAAAAAAACAGACTGGTGCGCGCCCTCCGCTCGCGCGCTGAAAATCGGACGCGCCAGCCGGAAATTACGTCATTTTGATGTCACGAATGCGCGCGCCACCTCCAACGCGTCAAGCATAAAACGGCCTTTACACCGGCGGTTAGTTTTAGAATAGATTTTTTTTTAAATATTATTGATTTTTTTCAAGGCTCTTCATGGCCGTTGCTCCTCACTATTATTTCTGATCTCTTAGCTTCTTGTACTTACTCTTACTCAGTCCCTCCAGAAAAACGCTGAGTTTTTTTGTGATTGTTGCGGGCAAAAATCCTTGATTATGCGGCACGTTTTCTTAAAAAATGCGATGGAATATGCGGGATATTTATGCCATTTTATGCGATGAAAATGCGGGAACTTGCAAAAACTGCGGTTTGATGAAAAAGAGAAAAAAAAAGTGATTCCCCAACACTGTGTTCTCAGTAGGTGAAATTACGTCACTTCATAACGTTCCCATGGCAACAGGGGAAAATGGCTGCTCTTGTGTGAAGTAAACGCAACATTTTTCATATTTCTGCTGAGATATATGTGACGAAAATGCGGGGATTATGAAATCATGCAAGCCCCGCATATTTTGCGCGGAAATCGGCAATTTATGCAGCGAAAGTGTGGTGTATTTTAAAAAATGCAGCCCCCCCCCGCATAAATATGCAGACTTTGGCTGATTATGCGTTGAATTCTGCGATCGCATAATCACGTTTTTCTGGAGGGACTGAGTAGTATAGTATTTACTCTTGTACAGTAAATCTCTACGTAGCTTGAGATCGTTGATATCTTTCACCTGTTCCAGATTGTCAAGTTACTTCTAATTACTTTGCATTTTATGTTCCAACAACAACAACAACAACAACAACTCTCAGCTGTTCCGCTTTCTTTCTTTTAGGTGTTACTAATGTTTCTTACTACATTTTGTTTTTATGCGCCTAAACTGTCATACTGACTATTTATTGCCCCTACACATTCCCTCGCTGTCGGGCAGAAACCTTCCTTGTATCTCCATATTTCGTCAAGTTTTTAAATCAGTATAGGAACGTGGATTCATTTCAACAGAGTTGACTAATTTCAAAGTATTTTACCTCCAGACGTCGTATAATCTCTCTGAGAGTCAAAGAGCCCTCGCTGCCCCCGATGAAGGTGGTCGTGGGAAGCCGGAACACCTTGTCCAAGTCGGATTCAACCAGCCCGTAAAAACCTGTTGTGGAGACATTATTACATTACATGTCATTTAGCTGACGCTTTTATCCAAAGCGACTTACAATTGCTATATATATCAGACCACCCATCACCACCCATTAACATGAGGAGAAATCCCAAACGAGCACATTAAGGTGGGGGCAATGGGGGAATAGCGGGGAGCAGTTATACAGAACGCACTCCAAGTGGAGTTACACCCCGTGTTCTGAAACTGGAACAGTTTTCCATTTCATATTAAAACGGCCACTACTCCCGAACACTTTAAATTAGTGCTGGGCGGTATGACCAAAAATTCATATCACGTTTTTTTTTCAAAATTATGCCGGTTTTCCGGTTTTTGACGGTTTATTTTTTTTCATGCATATTCAGATGTTCAATGCATTTTCTCCTCGTTGAGAGAGGAATTACTGCAGTAAATTGCCTTAATTGACTCATTCCTCACCACTGTATTAAGGGGACCATGTCTTTAGCTCGGTGGTTGGTGATGGAGTTTGTAATCTGCTTTTTCTGTCATAGCGAGTCCCTCTAGCAAACGCGTCTTTAAGTGACATTTGGCTCGACTTTTCTTTTGCTTTCCCCGTGTTACCTGCTGATGTGGAGGGCGCTGAGCCTGCCGACTTTAATTTCATACATTCTTGATACTCCAAGACGTGTTTGCAGCTGAGGTGGTGGAGCAAATTGCTCGTGTTGCCGCCTTTCGCGACTATTTTAGCCCGACAGCACTTGCATAAAACGGTTGTTTGGTCAACGTCGGATTTTTGGAAACCAAAAAACCTCCAAACAACAGACCCGGCGGCTCCTTTTTTTGGCACAAGTTCGTCTGTGTCATTACTTCTGCAGCATCCATCTTCCGTGTGACGTCCCTCTGGTGCGCTGCTGTTTACCGTCGCTGCTTTGAAGTGCTGCATTTTAAAGGGTCCGTCTAAAACAGTGTCGCGCGGCGCAGCGTAACGTTCGTTCCGGACGTTGTTATTAAACACACCGGTATGGCTAAGATATATTGCCCTTGCTTGTCTATTATTTTTGTGATGTAATCTGTATTCAATTGTTGTTTTATTGTTGTTGTTTTTACCTTGTGAAGCACTTTGGTCAACACAGTTGTTTTTAAATGTGCTATATAAATAAATTGACATTGACATTCTGTTTGTAATATATTATACAGTTCTGAAAAAAAAAAAAAAAAAAAAAATATCTGAAAATATGGATCACTCCGCGCCGCCGCCGGCAATCACGGCCACTCCTGACAACGCTGTGATTCCACGCAGTGTGTCACAGAAGCGTCCTGTTAATTGATTAAATCAAATAATAGTTGAATCTATAAAATGTCAGAAAATAAAACGTTGTAAAATTGCTTTAAACCCCAAAAATATTTACTTTACGCATAAGACAAAGAAAAGCAGGTGATTCTCACAATTGAGAAGCTGGAAGAAATTGTACTATGAAAAAAATAGCTCCATCAAAATTAGTTTGTTTGTCAGCAGAATTACGTAAAAAAAAACTACAGTTTTCGTGAAATTTAGTGGAAGGGTGTAGCACACAGGTCAAGAAATTTAATTTTTAAGTGGATCTGATTCACAGGCGGATACATGAATTATCTTTCACTGTCGTTAGCGAGAGAAATGCATTTGGCCTTGGAGGAGGTCTGCACTCTCCAAGTGTTACAACAGTAACCGTCACATTTTCAGTTGATTGCCTTATCGATGAATCGCACATGTGCAGTAGCTAGGTAAGGACTACTAGCCAGTCAGAAGCAGAGTATGAGGGCGTGTCCTGACAGTACCTAGGTAAGGACTACTAGCCAGTCAGAAGCAGAGTATGAGGGCGTGTCCTGACAGTACCTAGGTAAGGACTACTAGCCAGTCAGAAGCAGAGTATGAGGGCGTGTCCTGACAGTACCTAGGTAAGGACTACTAGCCAGTCAGAAGCAGAGTATGAGGGCGTGTCCTGACAGTACCTAGGTAAGGACTACTAGCCAGTCAGAAGCAGAGTATGAGGGCGTGTCCTGACAGTACCTAGGTAAGGACTACTAGCCAGTCAGAAGCAGAGTATGAGGGCGTGTCCTGACAGTACCTAGGTAAGGACTACTAGCCAGTCAGAAGCAGAGTATGAGGGCGTGTCCTGACAGTACCTAGGTAAGGACTACTAGCCAGTCAGAAGCAGAGTATGAGGGCGTGCCATGCTAGCAGCTAGGCGAGCATTATAACGTGTGTTACAAAGTGACCACGTTTGTCACTTATAAAAAGATATATAACACAATAAAGGAAAGGGGGGAAAAGCATAATCTCAGCACTTTAAAATTGTCATTGTTCTGACCTTCTTATCTTTGTGAGTTTATGTTAACAAATCTTGGCTAGACTTTGCTAACACTAGGAATTCTTAAATGTCACCTTGTAATAAACAGACACTGTGAGAAGCGGCTGAACGCAAATAACAACCAGGGCTGATAAGATGGATTTGCTGTTTGAATGCTATGTCTATATTGTGAGGACAAACAGTCTGAGACACTACAGCTTGTGTTATCTGAAGCATGTGAAGTCCTGTTTGCACCAAACCGAGATATGACGATAGGGAGCAGAAGGAGGGGAGGAGGGTTGAATCTATGTTTGTGTTTCTACATCGCTGTCAGCAAATTAGTGCAGGCTGCTGTGCTGAGGACAGGGAGTTTTATCAATCCAATATTACAGAGTCAGCTCTCTGTTACATAAGGGATCTTTAGACTTTCCTCCCCCTCTGTGAACCGCCCTGCACATAAAAACACTTTCTTTGATGGATCAATATAAAAGCCAAATGATTAAACGCAGTAATCAAGTACTGCCTGCCTGCCTGCAATCTAATCAAAGTAACATTTTAATGAAGCAAGCACAGATACTGTAAGTCCTGGCTGAGCCCTCTGGCTGCTGAGCAAAGGTTAGCAGGAGCCAACAAACACACGTAGGGATGGATACCGCAGGGTTTTTCCTGGGTTTTTTAGAGCGATTGGGTGCAAAAATGAGGTTGTTCGCTCATTAACCCTCCTGTTGTCCTCGGGTCAAATTTGACCCATTTTTAAAAAGTTTCTATATCAGAAATGTGGGTTTCTTTCAACCAAATTGTCCAAAAACACTACGTGGATGGTTCCATACGACGCTCTTCACATGTAAAATAAATGATCAGTTCACTACTTTCGTTGAATTTGGGTGTGTTATTACATTTTACAGCGTTTGGGGGAAAAAAAATGATCAAAGATCGTTGTTGTTGGAAAAAACAACAACAACGTCAAAAGAAAAAGGTGCAGAAAAATCGACAATAACATTGTATTTTTGTCGTACATTTGTACTACAATAAATTAGTGACAAAAAAGTGACCAAAAAGTCAGAAAAAAGTGACAAAAACATCGGGAAAAACATTGGAAATTCCTTTGAAAGTTGCATGGTCGATGGGAAGACAACACAAGGGTTAACTCAAAACTCAGAGGAACAGCTTGTTACTAAAAGGAGAATAATTCGTCCACCTGGCCAGTTTTTCAACATTACCAAGCAGGCCTTTAAGGTGAGGCTGAGCTTTAAAGGCGCTCTAAGTGATGTCACGCGTTTTTTTAGGCTACAAATTTTTTTGTTGCATACAGTAAACATCTCCTCACTATCTGCTAGCTGCCTGTCCCCTGAACACACTGTAAAAAACATCTCCTCACTATCTGCTAGCTGCCTGTCCCCTGAACACACTGTAAAAAACATCTCCTCACTATCTGCTAGCTGCCTGTCCCCTGAACACACTGTAAAATAACATCTCCTCACTATCTGCTAGCTGCCTGTCCCCTGAACACACTGTAAAAAAACATCTCCTCACTATCTGCTAGCTGCCTGTCCCCTGAACACACTGTAAAAAACATCTCCTCACTATCTGCTAGCTGCCTGTCCCCTGAACACACTGTAAAAAAACATCTCCTCACTATCTGCTAGCTGCCTGTCCCCTGAACACACTGTAAAAAAATGCGGTCTCTGTAGACAGCCCAGGCTCCACAAAACGCCAACAAAAACAAACTGTGCCAACCTGCACCACCAAACATAACAAACAGCGTTCCAGCGTTCCAAGAAGGATTTGTCGGTGGGGGTTGGGGGGTTCAGTGCGTGGAAAGGAGGGGGAGGGGACGGGATAAGGAGGAGGGAGGGGCGAGGTAGCCTTGTTTTGTTGGAAAATACTTCGAACGTCAACAAGAAGTGACGTCACCCAACATCGCTTAGAGCACCTTTAATGTGGAACAGCTAATCTCATTTTAAACTGCTCTGCTTAATTTAGTGTGATCTGTTCTGACAACCAGATAAAACTAATTTTGTATTGCTTATAGTTGTTAAGATCAGACATTTCTAGTAATTGCCCTTTTCCTAAATATATCTACAAGAAACTTGGGACACAACTTAACTTATTTCTGCTAAAACACAAATAAAACAACTGTTGAATCTTTTTATGTCTTTATTTCTTGCACCAAATTATAGAGAGAAGTATCGATAAGAGTATCGATAAGTATCGGTGTCCATAAAATCCTGACGATACCCATCCCCAAAACACACACACACCGCCTTTCCAAGAACTACCACCTCTGGAGCTCAATACACTTTTCCCCACAAAGAGATGACAACCAACACAGAGGACACCACGAACAACCCAAACACTAGTTAATAGTCTAATGATAAACCACAGGGAACTGGTTTTGAATTGACCTTCACCAGAAACACCACAGACCGAATGCAGGCTGGACGTAGGCCATGGGTTAGTTCCCGCTGCAAGGGCAAAGAGCAACGGTTTGACGTTCTCCTCCTACCTTTAAAATGGGAGAACTCTGGAGGCATGGAGAGAGACACAAACACACAAACTGTAGGTTAAGTTCTGCACAGAGCTTCTCATTTATTCTTTTTAGGCCGATTCGGACCCCTACGCCGACCTATTGTCCGACCTCTGTGAACCGCAGCCCCACCGGGACAAAGACCACCTCGGGTAAACGGAACAATACCACCATTAACTGTGGAAACGTCCTATAACAGCTCATAACAATCGCCTGCTTTTGAACTCAGAGGCCCAACCTTTTCATCAGGCACAATGACAGTTTGCTGCTGAATGCATCACACACACACGCACGCACACACACACCTAAAGTAAGTCAATAAAAACAATTAAAGTAATCGCATTACTTCCCAAACATTCAAACTTATAAGTATAGAAAGTGGTGTGTTAACACCCATAGAGCATGTTGTCTTATCCTGTTTCCTCAGACACTAAATTGCTGTACAGCCTGCACTGATAAGAAAAACAGAATACACATGAGCAACACCAAAAGTGACTCATTATTAGGTCATACATAAAGATATTAATGACTGATAATCTGGTCAAATACATTTCAAACGTACATAAAATGACAACATAAATAAAATGCACCACTTTCTAATAAGGCATACTTCACTTTAAGACGTTATACTGTATGCACTTATGTGCCAAATGGCTTTATTTATGGGTAGGCTAATAAAACATTTGTTAATGATTTAGATTTAAGTAATAAGCATCAATAAAAACAACGTTTAAGTTGGCAGATTGGTGTATATCCTCTAGCATAACTAGCACTGTCTTGATGGCTTCTTAGAAAGTCTAAACCGCAGGTCCACTTCTTAATAACTTACTTTTATCTAGGAAACAATAAGCTCTGCAGTTATTAATGTTAGTAAATCATCAACCGTGTGTTCTTCTATTAAAATAATCTAGAAAGTCTGCAGTTCAGTAGTTTCTTTAGAACTGAACTCAGCCAGTTCGAGGCGACCTTTGAGTCGCTGAGTATTGGTACTTTTCTAATTGACAGTCGATTCCAAAGATTCCTGGCCCACAAAATGACAGCATACAAAGGAATCCTGTGGTGCAGGTTATAAGTTCTTAAAGCATTTTGCTGGTAAACATTTGAATCCTCAGCTTCAGCGTGCATTGTGAAGCTGCGGTGTTTCCGTTATGTACATTATTATTATTGTTGCCACTACTTCAGACTTTTATTACATATCATGAAGTTGCAATGACACAACTCTGCAGAGCTGTCCGTTCCACTGAACTCAAGCAAACAGCCTCGTTCTCCGGTTTAAGAATGAGCAGTGACAGGACGTCAATCACCTGCAAAGTCATCATGACAACCAAATAAACGACAGCAGAAGAACATCATTTGGTCCTCAGGCAGAGTATTAAACCTGTGGCTACGTTAACAGCTGTAGATGAGAGTGATGAGGGTTTCTTAAAAGGAACACGCCGACTTATTGGGACTTTGTCTTATTCACCGTATCCCCCAGAGTTAGATAAGTCCATACATGCCCTTCTCATTGTGTCCTAACTTGCCCCCCACCGTTAGCCTAGCTTAGCACAGATCCTGGAGGTAACTGGCTCCATCTAGCCTAGCTTAGCACAGATCCTGGAGGTAACCGGCTCCATCTAGCCTAGCTTAGCACAGATCCTGGAGGTAACCGGCTCCATCTAGCCTAGCTTAGCACAGATCCTGGAGGTAACCGGCTCCATCTAGCCTAGCTTAGCACAGATCCTGGAGGTAACTGGCTCCATCTAGCCTAGCTTAGCACAGATCCTGGAGGTAACCGGCTCCATCTAGCCTAGCTTAGCACAGATCCTGGAGGTAACCGGCTCCATCTAGCCTACTGCTCCCAACAAGTGACAAAATAACGCCAACATGTTCCTATTTACATGTTGTGATTTGTATAGTCACAGCGTGTACAAATAACAAGGTCACATGACACACAGCCATCTTCTAACTGTATATAAACTGGGAACTATATTCTCAGAAGGCGAAGCACTGCTACTCTCTGCTCCTCACCACCGGGCTTCTCAGGTGCTGCGAGCTAATCACTCCGCCCAAGTAGCAGAAGTAGCAGTGCTTCGCCTTCTGAGAATATAGTTCCCAGTTTATATATGGTTAGAAGATGGCTGTGTGTCATGTGACCTTGTTATTTGTACACGCTGTGACTATACATGACGGGAGATCACTCAACATTAATATGTGTGAATTTATGGTTGTGTCACATGGACAAAGAAGATCAACAGAAGGGTTAAAAACAGCAGAGTAGAAAGAAAAAGACACTCAATGAAAGGTGGGGGACAGGACAATGTTTTGTGTAAAATTAAAAAGGACAAAGAAAAGGTGGGACAAACCAAAGAGATAAAAGTGTTTCAGGAGGAAAGGGATCCAAAAACAAAATGGCAGGAAGGACAAGGACAGAGAGGAAACATTAGTAAACAGGTTTATATTTCTCACCAACGTTCTGGAAACCAATGGCACACGGTGCATCGTCAAAGTCTACACAGCTGATGTTCATGGGGTCCAACTTGGCTATGTGATGCCCTCGGACCTAAACACAGGACAACACAGCTCAGTGATTGTGTGTGGATGTTTCAACAGGTCAGTCTTTGACTAATTATTTCTGCAGATTGGTGTCTGTATGTGCTTTGTGAACTGCTGACCACTTCCTACATTACTACCACAAGTTAGCAGTATCATAGACACAGATATAGGTCAACGGTTAAAAAACTCACAACCTCCACGAAATGACTTGTTTCACTCCCAGAATTCAGAGGTCTCTCAGAGGTGCGCCTGCTCTATGGGCCCCATAGTGCAGAAGCAGCGTCGATCATCTCGGTCATTTTATACATGGAAGTTGAACTTTTTTTGGCTACATGTGCCACTGAGCAACACTCATAAAAACGCATGGGGCTCTGCCTTGAACGCTGTATCCAGGTTCTTTATACATCCATGATCTGTACTTAACGCAGCTCTAATATGTCTGTAACTGATCAGTAAACTGTCTAATAGGGCTGTAAACAAAACACAATAGTTACTCAACTCCAAACCACAGAGACCAAGCAGGAACACAACAGTTGACGCGGATATTCCCTGCTGTGAGGCCGCAATGAAGACAGGAAATTAAGGCCGGAAAAATGGAAATAAAGATTAGCTCATTTACATATCAAGGTAGGTTTTTTTTTAAATTCATTATGGCCCTCTGTCTGAGTGTTGCTTTAGACAAAATTTGATCATTAGTCTGTTTATTATTCAATTATTAAAGAGCATCAAACTTGAACCTGAATTTAATAGAATATTTGCAAAACAGGTTTAAAAACACCAGCTTGTATGTCTGTAACTTATAATAATATGTATAAAATTGTGTAGCCTCATGAACGAGCCATTATTTCGTTGATGGGGTTTGTAAAATCCATCTTTTCCCCCCCTCTAAACTGCAAAGACACTCTATTGTCAGTTTGCTGTTTGATCTTCCTTATTTCACTGTAGGATACGTTGTGCTGATACAGCAGGCCTGAAGATATGATTTAAGATCATTACATCCTGAAACATAAGTCCATGTCACTATCGGATAATAGTGCTGAATTCTACTAATATATCAGGGGGATAAAAAGCCTTTTCTGTGTGACATAATTATCTCAGGTGTGTTTGTAGTTTACCTGGTATGCCCGTATGAGTGATTGAACTGCTAGATGATCCTCCACCAGTTTCTCCACGTTGGGCAGAGCCCCCACCAGTCCCCGGGCACTGGCCAGTCCCTGAGAAGACCCAATGAGGGGTGGAGGGCTCTGGTAGGCCGCACCGGGCAGAGCCCCAGCGTTAGCGTTACGGAAGAATATATCCCAGGACTGCAGGGAGAAACAGGAGAGAGAATGTGACAAGTTACTCAGAGAGTGAAATGCATAACAATGCCATGACATGTGAATGCAAGAGTGTACTTTTTGCTACGCTGTGTGTTTAGCGCAGATGCTGTGTGCAGGGCTGTGTACCCCTGCAATTGAATGCACCATAAGTTTAACAAGGTGCACATGAATGCACAATGGAGCCAGAGCCCACATGCTTTACCTTCATTGTTTGTTTACATAACTCACTCACGGGGAAAGCAAAATGGTGCGACAACGGTGACTTCAGGGAAGCAGAAGGATTTCCCAGTTCTTTTGTTTCTCCGTCATCTCCGACCTCGGGCAGTGGCTAAGCTAATGTTACCCTGTGTGTTTAGCTGCATGCTACCAGCTACGCTGTCTATTTTGTTATTTTTCTGGCGTGAGCAAGTAGGTGGCGAAGGAGAGAGATAGAAGATACCGGCGGAATCGCTGATCCAGCTTTTGATTTCAATAGTCAAAACTCATTTCGATAGATTTTTGATTTAAAATCTAAATCATGACATCCCTAAGAACTACAATATATATTATGTCATATATATTTTCAGTGTGTCCTACAGTCTACAGCCATGCTAGCAGCTCTGTGAGGCACAAGGCCTATAGCAGTACTTTAAGCTAAATGCTACCATTACCATGCATCTATCTGATAGTTGTTGAGATATTTCAGTCTGTGGTGGACTGACTGAAGGACTGACATTGCCATCTCCCCAAACAAATTGCTATTGATACAAATCTGAAATCAAATCCAACCTCGTGAATCTGAATCAAATAGATTCCGGAAAAAGGTGACAATACCCAGCCCGATCTTTCACACGCTGTTAAATATTTTATGATTTTACGATGTAGAGGCCTGTCTGTGTCCAAGGGTTTCAGGGTGATCCACTTTATGGTGTTTATGAGTTTATTGATTGATAATCTGGCCTACCAAAGCAAAGTTTAAAGTTCTAGATAAGCTTGGCAGCTGTGCCTTTTCTAGTAATGTGGAGGATTTGTTTGTAAATGCCGGTTGTATGTGAGGTTGAATATAAAAGAGCTATTCAGTGTTGCTTTGACTTGGAGGAACTTATTGCTGGAATGGAGTCAGTAATTCAAAGGCTTCATGCCCCGGCTGTGAACTGAGGCTGAATTAAAATAATCTATTCTTCAATTAAAAATCGATCTTTGTTTGAGTGATCTGATATCGCCAAGTAAAATCCCAAAATCGATCTTTGAATATTTGCCTTTTCAATGACTGTCATGTTTAGTTCTGTTAAGTCTGAAGTAATTTAAACAAACGTTTTAGGGTTCAATTCTTAATTATTAACCTGGATGAATTATAAAAAGATATTTGAGGGTTGCTTTTTGCTTTACAGGATAAGTTCTCTGGGAATCTCTTTTATATCCAAGCAAAAAAAGTTGGTATCATAACTGGAATTTCCTTAACCTAAATGATATGGTATCGAAATGTAATCGAGACGGACTTTGTGCAACGGAATCAAATCGGGAAATCATTGGCGATACGCAGCCCTAGTAACACACGGTATGTTTTTTCCAACCCTACTTCACAGTTTGTTACTTCCTCTGCTGTGCTTGTTGCTGTGGTGCTCTACTATTCAAACATAAACATGCATAAGCAAACAGAGAGTACCGACAGTTCCTATTTCTACCTTTACCCTACTGAATTTTGGACACGTATCTGTAACCAATAACAGCATTTATTTTTTCAGGCCCCTATAAGAAGCAGGTGAGGAGACACGCAGAGTAGCATTCAGTGAAAAGGGTTTAGAACTGGACATGCTGCAACTAGTCTCGCTTTGCCAGACCCTCCTCCACCGCGGTGCTGCTGGATACAGTACGGACTAGGCTGCAACTAACAATTATTTTCATTGACAATGAATATGTCAACTACTTTCCCAAAGCCCAAGACGACGTCCTCAAATGTCTTGTTTTGTCCACAACTCAAAGATATTCAGTTTACTGTCACAGAGGAGAGAAGACACTAGACAATGTTCACATTTACCAAGCTGCAATTAGAGAAATTGTTTTAATTTTTTAAATTAAAAATAAATGACTCAAACAGATTAATCAATTATCAAAATAGTCGGCGAGTAATTTAAGTTGACAACTAACTGATTTATCTATGCAGCTCTAATTGTAGGGCACTGAACCTGCTTTGCAGATGTGTATATACTCGCCCCTAAAGGCAAATTCAAGTTTCCAACCAGACATCAAACATAAGACAGGTGTTTAATACCTTGTGCACATTCCTGGGATTCTCCAGCCATGCATAGTACATCTCCTCCACGTAGTTGGAGCTGGTGCCATTAAGAAAGGGCTCAGCCACCACAGAAGTGTTCAGGCGCCTCGCAGGCTTAAACGTCCTTAATCCCCCTTCAATCGCCAACAGTCTGGGCTGTGATAGGCTCTGGGCTGTCTGTGCAGCCGTTAAAGGCCGAAGCCTTGCAACTGTAGTCCTTAAGCGGTACATGGCTGCAGATCAGCCACAGCTCCTCTCCTTCCGTCCCTTGCTGGGAGAAAGATCTAGCAGCAGTGTCCAGGACACGGAGACCCTCGACGCTCCTCAGCAGCTGCTCCGGTTTGGTTGAACCGATGCCGCTCGCTTCTCCACAGCTCCTGCTACGTCTCTTCTGCCGATCATCCACCGGATCCTGTTGAGTCTAAATGTAAATAGTGTCCATCAGAAACACTTCATAATTGCAACTTGTAATAAAATAGTCATTTCGAAAGACAGAGAAAAAGAGCGCTTCTTTCTGGTAGTGGTTGAAAAGTCTTACAAGGTTCTGTTTGGTGCAGCGGTAATCAATCATTAATATAGTCATTGTTGACATATGCAAAACAAATACAGAGAAGCAGTCGTTGGCAAAGAAAACTGCATTGCTCATTACAATCCTTGTTAAATGTGTTTAAAAATAAAACCACACAAGTATAGAATGAGAATCTAAGACATAAAATAGTTGAAATATAGGAATAAAATACAGGCTAACTTGGAGCTCTAAGGCACAGAAGAATAAGACTGCTTAGGCTACACAGACTTAAATGTTACTTGTCAATTCATTGTTGGTTTGGGTCTTTTCATGTGGTTTGCTGACAAAAACAAATGTAGAATATCACCATCCTTATCCTTTTATGATGAAAAATGAAACTCAGTACTGTAACTGTATCTCAGGTCTAGAGCAGTGATAAAACTCTGGATAGTACACTAGGTACTGTACATCCTAAATATAGGCTATATAGGCTCTATCTGAACCAGCGGTTCCTAAAGTGGGGTGCAAGGGGCCCCAAGGGTCCGTCAGGTAGTTCCAGGGGGTCCCCAGCTATTAGGTGAAAATATTATTACTAGATAGATACTTTATTCATCCCGAGGGGAATTTTAGGCATCCAGTAGCTTAGACAAACATATATATCTCACATACATAATAATCACTCACAGAAATTACAAAGGTCTGGTATGGACTGACCATGTGATGCAATGACCATAATAAGGTGCTAGAGTAGAGTGTGTGCAATGGTGGTAGTGCAAAATTGAACAGTGCAATAAGTTATTATTAAATATTAACTATGACTGAAAAGACAAGAATTTAAACAAAATAGATTTGCTTAATAATACTATAATGCCATCCATAATAACATATTGTATGACTATTTTGGTCATGCTTTCATACACTCTGTAGCCTAATAAAACATCCCCACTACTAATGCGTAATGTAATGTAATGTAGTGCAAAACAAGTTCCTACCCGAGGCTATTTTGCATACGTACACGCTGCGTCCGGAGCTTAGCGGCCTCCACGACAATTGTGATTGGTTTAAATACATGCAAACAATCCAGAGGGTATATTTTCGATTGAAGTCATTTTATATATTTCTATGTTTTATTCCGGGCTATCCCAGAATACCCTTATATCTGTGATGTAGCCGATTTATCTCCACAATCTGGCTCCACCCGACCCGACCCAACCTCCTCATGCATGCACACAACTTTCTTTCTATCAGTTATCTATCAGTTATCAGTTAACCCATTTCATTTCAATTCATTCTCTGGCGACTATCTGAACCATAACTACTAAAATGTCTAACCCCAACCCTTAACCTTAGTATAAAGTATAAAAGTATAAAGAGGCTTTATTGTCAATTACTTACATGTCAAGACATACAAGGAATCGAGAGTACGTTTCTCACTCTCCCACGGTGAAACATAAAGTGCACATACAACAGATAGACAGACATTTCCCTATTCTACAGTGAACATACAAACATATTTGAAGTAGCAGCAGTAGTAGTAATATAATATAATAAATAATGGTAAATAGCTGAGGAGTCTTGACCCTAAACATAGCCTAAACCGTGAAATGAAAAACGTTGTGGGGGGCTGTGTTTTGTCCCCACAACGTGCCCGCCGCCCGGGTATGATGAACTCGATGTCCCCACAACAATAGTATGCTACTACACGTTCACACACACAAACACCAACGTTCCACGTTCGAACCCTGGGTGTATTAAGAGAACGTTCGAACGCTTACAAACCGCTTCTTTTTAAACAAAAGCGGCACATTTGCACACGGCTTTCGGTCAGTTGAAGTAGCATTTCTCTCCTCAGTTAAAACGCTTCGCTCAAACTTTAGCTAACGTGTTACTTTTCGAGTTCGTTACCTTTTCCTGGCGCTCGCGTGGCTCTCTTTCTCTTTCCACAGCTGTAGTAAACAAGGAGCAAACTCAGCAGCAGCAGCACTGTCCTGCCCGGTGAGCTGAGCGCGAGCACGATGCAGCGTGGGGGTGTGTGTGTGTTCACTGCAGCAGCGGGAGAACTCTCTCTCTCTCTCTGTGTGTGTGTGTGTGTGTGTGTGTGTGTGTGTGTGTGTGTGTGTGTGTGTGTGTGTGTGTGTGTGTGTGTGTGTGTGTGTGTGTGTGTGTGTGTGTGTGTGTGTGTGTGTTCTTGTTTAACTACATTCGTGGGGTCCATACAGGACGAATTCTGAGGGAATGCAGTAGCTTTACTTGTGGGGTCCGGACAGTTTTGTGGGGCCAAAATGCTGGACCCCACATGTTTAAAGGGCTGTTTGAGGGTTAAGACTTGGTTTTAGGATTAGGGTTATAATTAGGTTATGGTTATGGTGAGGGTAAGGGTTAAGGTTAGGCATTTAGTTGTGATGGTTAAGGTTAGGGTAAGGGGCTAGGGAATACATTATGTCAATGACGGGTCCCCACAAAGATAGTGACACGCACTGTGTGTGTGTGTGTGTGTGTGTGTGTGTGTGTGTGTGTGTGTGTGTGTGTGTGTGTGTGTGTGTGTGTGTGTGTGTGTGTGTGTGTGTGTGTCGCCTGCTCAGTCAGGAACTGTCTCATCGTTTTTTGGTGCCGATCTGCGTCACGCCAGTCGGTGACATCAGCACATCATCATTGGGGTTACGTCAGAAAAAGAAAAAAAAAACTAGTATTTAAAAACACAACTTAAAAACTTTTATTTAATAAAAGGTATTCTGTTTATTTTATTTTATTTTAGTATAAAAACGATTTTGAAACGTTCCATTTTAAGCAGTTTAGTCTATAATAGAGCCTTTAACCTGAAAAGTTAGGTGGACTACAAGTACCTCAAAATTGTACTTAATTACAGTACATGAGTAAAATATACTTATTTATTCTCCATCACTGATGTAATAGAGTAGACGTATAAAATAGCATTAAATGGAAATACTCAAGTAAAGTACCTCAAAATTGTGAGTGAAATAACTCTATAGAGCGTAGTTTCTCTCGCCGTCATGAGGAATTCTAAGTAATGACAACAAAACTGTCGGCGTGTCCACATGATACAAGCCTTACGTGATTGCAGTTGCTAGTAGCCAAGCAATTATTATTGTTATCGATACAAAGTTAAAATATAAATGGCCAATTTTGTGGTATCAGTTAATGTTGTATCGTCCAAAGAATCAATATAGTATTGTATCGTGATATAATGTGTGATTTATACCCCTAATGTGTACAATGTCTGGCTCCGCCCCTAATTCTGATCTCTCTCTCTCTCTGTGTGTGTTTAAAACATGGTTTGTTACCGGTTGTAGTTTTACAGCATCTACCATTATACGTTATGGTTGAGCACTTCTCAGAACAGAGCAATAAACGTCAACCTTTGTCCTAACACATGCAGAGCAAGTTAATGAACTTCCCATCCTGACAATGTTAATATCACCAAGTCTTAAGAAGTAAAAGTACAGACGTAACATCAGCTAAATGTACTTGTAGTATCAGCAGTTAAAGTGACTGATATCTGATTCTATGTGACATCATTAGATCATTAGATATTAATACTGAGCTGTTTGACTGTTCAGACTGTTTCCACCCCCCTCAGGTTGAACTCTGCCCTCTGGTTCATACTTACAGCCACACTGGAGCCTGATTGGATTACAGTAATTAACCAAAGGAAACAGACACAAAATGACACGCACATGCGCACAAACAAACAGAACTTTAGCACATGTCCTGTAGCCGTGAGTGGAGATTAAAAAAAAAAAGGAACGTGTTGTGCTCTCTGCATTGTCATTTTATTGGTTCACACACTGATTACATCTGATCACATTTGAATATTGATAAGACTTGGAATGCACACCATCGTCATCATTATCAGAATATGTATGATAACGTCAGAAAAACAAGAAACCAAGAGAAGTTCTGTTAGTTACTCAAGTCGTCTCCCGATCAGAAAAGAAAAATAAATCCAAAAGCTCTTCTGAAGCAGTTTAAACAGCGTTTGAGTTGTAGCCTAGACATTACACCCTGGTCAAATACTAATACTAATGGATGGAGTAAGGATCGTTTGCCTAAGAGGGAGCGACCTCACGTAATCCTATTAAAGCACTGATACCACGAGGGTTTAGACTGGACAGGAAGGAGGTTCACATCCTAAATGCAGTGGTATAGTCTACGTCTGTGTTTCTCAAATGGGGGTACGTGTCCCCCTAGGGGTACTTTGGAGGGCTGCAGGGGGAACGTGAGATATTTAACAAAATGTTTAAAGTGCTCATATTATGCTCATTTTCAGGTTAATACTTGTATTTAGAGGTTATATCAGAATAGGTTTAATTTTCAAAAAAACACCAGATTTTTGTTGTACTGCACATTGCTGCAGCTCCTCTTTTCACCCTGTGTGTTGAGCTCTCTGTTTTAGCTACAGAGTGAGACATCTCACTTCTGTTCCATCTTTGTTGGGAGTCACACATGCTCAGTAGCTAGGTAAGGACTACTAGCCAGTCAGAAGCAGAGTATGAGGGCGTGCCCTGACAGTACCTAGGTAAGGACTACTAGCCAGTCAGAAGCAGAGTATGAGGGTGTGTCCTGACAGTAGCTAGGTAAGGACTACTAGCCAGTCAGAAGCAGAGTATGAGGGCGTGTCCTGACAGTACCTAGGTAAGGACTACTAGCCAGTCAGAAGCAGAGTATGAGGGCGTGTCCTGACAGTACCTAGGTGAGGACTACTTGCCAGTCAGAAGCAGAGTATGAGGGCGTGTACTGACAGTACCTAGGTAAGGACTACTAGCCAGTCAGAAGCAGAGTATGAGGGCGTGTCCTGACAGTACCTAGGTAAGGACTACTAGCCAGTCAGAAGCAGAGTATGAGGGCGTGTCCTGACAGTACCTAGGTAAGGACCACTAGCCAGTCAGAAGCAGAGTATGAGGGCGTGTCCTGACAGTACCTAGGTAAGGACTACTAGCCACAGACTTTGGGCTTTTTCACTTTGTAAACCTATAACATGCACAAAAAAGATATAACACAATAAAGGAAAGGGAAAAAGCCAAAAAGCATAATATGAGCACTTTAAATAGTTACAAGGCTGTTGTCTAGAACATTGTTTCTCTTTATGTAGACTTTTTTTTCCTACCAAAAATGTGACATTTGTGTTGCCTTCTTTGGACAAGTTTCGCTTTTTTCAAAGTCATGTCCCTGTTTTTGATCCTTCCTTCTTTCTACCAAGGTTTTGTCTTTATTTTATTTTTTTACACTTTTTTGTCTCCTTTTCTCATCAGAATTTAAATGTTTTTTTCAGTTACAAGGCTGTTTAGTAAAATCTATTGTGGGCCGCGCTGTATTGTTCTTCTTTATATAGACTTTTTTTTCTACCAAAAATGAGAAGCGCTGGTCAGGCGGTACTTGGCTTAAAGAACCAATTCAAAAGGGGTACATTATTGAAAAAACTTTGAGAACCCCTGGTCTACGTGATACGTCGGTATACGCCGTATACCCACTAGGAAAGGTCAAGAATTTCCATATTACAAAAGCGAAGGATACGTAATGTTTTGGTCATAAATTGACCCCGTCTGTGTTGCGAGTCACCTAGGAGCAACAACACAGTTGCTTGGCGGTCATTCTCTGTGCAAACATGAAATTATCTAATGTGACTCACTAAAGTAGATTTGAAACGAAAGCCAACTCAAACTACACTCTCATTATTTTAGAAAGCCTGCCCTGGAACCTACGATTAATTGGTTTGAGTCATTTTGTACGGTAAACAAGTAGACATTCTCTGATGTCAGCTTGTTAAATATGAATATGTTCTAGTTTCTTCTCTCCTCTGTGACAGTAACACTGAATATCTTTGAGTTGTGGACAAAACAAGACGTTTGAGGACGTCGTCTTGGGCTTTTTGGGAAACACTGATCCACATATTTCACCATTTTCTGCAGACCAAACAACCAATCTACTGCCCTCACCGAGGTTTATAGATCCCCCCCCTCCTGCATCAGCATTACGACTAAATATCTTCTCAACAAGATCAGTCCAATAGTGTTTGATTTCTATTCAAGGCTGATTTCTTTAGAAGGTATTATTGAGGGGTTTTGCACACTGATACTCTGCTGTGGACATTGAGCCAAAGCAATCGTACAACACTAACGAGTCCTGGGACGCCTGACTGTGTTAGTTTTGATCTTCCTCGCGCTTGTATTTGACTCAGATAAGGTGCAGTAATGCTCTGTTGTTAGATGTTAGCGCCCTCTTGAGGAGAGACTGGTGCATTGAATTCTGTGCTGACCTTTTGGAGATACATGGTTTCTCACAGGGCAGAGACCTCTATGCTGGGACAATATAGCTGAATACGTGAAATGTTAAAAAATATTTCATTTTTAATAAATTACTTTATTTTGGGTGTTGTGTCAAGTTGTTCTGACTCATGGTTTCTTAAGAAATCCTGGCTAAGCGTCCCTGATATCAAGCCCCCATAATTTCATCTCAGCCCCCCTATTTTCTTTATCAATTTTAGAGCTTAAGTGAGAGTTTGTGAACTTGTCTGTTAGTGACAGAGGACAAACAACGACCATTAACAGTAACGTAGTGCTGTCCAATCAGAGGAGGTTGTGCCAGACTCCGGCCTTTGGCTGAGTCTCTATCTGGTCTGTCAGAGGGAGAGCAGGAGGACAGGTTGTGAAGTTTAACGTTGGTATAGTCCCCAGAGAAGAAGTTGGTCATTTCATGGTGCAGATTAGAGCCCAAATTGAAACGTAAGCAACTAAAATGGCTGAATGTGAGAACATTGGGTCCAATTGGTGGTTATTACTGTGACTTATAGTGTCAGGTTTAGTTCCATCGTAGTGTTAATAGTGTCAAAAAAAGCGTTAGCTGACGTTGGCTTTAACACTGACAAAGCACTGTATCCGTGTCACATTCTCATTAGGGGGGGCAGGGCCCCCCCAAAAGGTCTGATCCTAGACTCGCCCCCCCTCCTGAACGATGAACACTGAAGGAATCCTAACGGGAGAAAGTGAAAGTGTCTTTTAGTTTTTGTTTTGACATATGGTGTGTTTAAGACCCTGACGTGAAATCTGAGTTGTGACATTTTCTTCAGTCAGATTTATTCTAAAAGAAATACGAGTGATTAAATAGGGCTTTGTTGTTGTTTTTTGTCTTTGATAAAGTAAAGAGCTATTTTTAAAGGTGATCTGGATCCAGCAAAACTCTTTTTAAAGGCATATTCTGTCATGATTCTCACCTGTAGGCCTATCCTCATAAACTACGCTATCATACAAACACAAATAATAGTTTATGCACTTACAAACAGTGGTGTAGTCTACGTGATACGCAAGAATTCGCAGTATACACACTAAGAAACTCCAGGATTTCCATATACCCACTTAAAAATGCCCAGCGACACGCAACAACATGCTTTATAATTATAATTTTGATATATTTTGAATTGTCATCTGTGTTTTTCTTCTTCACATAGGCTAAATAAAGTTATTTACACCGTATATTGGTGCATAAAAGTGTATCTGAATACGGGAAATTAAAACGTCCCTGGGGGAGGACACCCAGACCCCCCACTATGATATGCCCCCCCCCCCAGAGGCAGATTATATATATATATATATATATATATATATATATATATATATATATATATATATACATACACAGTACAGTATACCCACTACAATACATTAGACTACACCACTGCTTACAAAGCCCAGAAAATAGAGGCAATAGATTATAGCTTGCCAGCAGTTCAGTCCAAAAAGAACACAAAATGCACGATAACACCCAACAAACCAATGTTATTAACTCGGAATATCATGCAATAAAATACCATCTACAGCATATAACTGTAGTCAAGTCACCACGATGAAACTGGAAGTTTACATAAACAGCGTGATACTATAATTTCAACCATGGTCATAACTTCAGTAGCTTATCTTGCGACATTCGTTACCAAGAGAATCGATTACGAACGACAGGTAAGGTGTTAGCATGCTGCGTGGTTTTCACAGAGCGCCGGCGGACTCGGGAGGGGTCCGGGCAACACACGGAGGCGTCGGTTCAGGGTCAACTACACTCCAGAGGAAGAGAGAGAAAAAAAGAAAAAGAAAAAAGCTCCATTGAATGACAAAACTAAACGGATAATTAAATACACCCACTGGTCTGTGAGAGCCGTGGTTTAGTTTGTTCATTTCACACAGCAGGCAGCCTTTAGTCGTGCAGAAAAAACAGCCACTGTTAATAAGAACACACGTAGGAGTCATGCTCGTCATATAAAAAATAAATAAAATAAGAAGTAGATACCAGAAGGAAAGGTTTAAAATGACTAATAAATATACTTTACAGATGAAAGAGCACAACAATTAGACGGCAGCCATAATAATACTAGAAGATAAGTAACAATGAGAGAGTGAGAGAGCCACGCTGGAGCTGGAGGCTGCGCAGCGCAGAATGAAGGACAGGCGTTGTTGTCCGGGTCTGAACTCAAGACAAGACGCAGGCTTTTTTTTGTTGTTTTTTGGCTGATATGCCCACTGCTGTAGTGTAGGGTTAATGATGGGAGCGTCGGCGTGACTGTATGTGGAGAGACGGAAAGAGAAGAGTGTAGGAGGACGACCACGATCCCAGAAATCAGACTCTTCAGACTCCTTTAAGGCCCCCTCCCCCGCTGCATCCGCCTGCACCTCTCTCTCTCTCTCCTCGCTGCTCTCTCGGATCTTATCCACGGATTCCTTCTCTGCTCCTCTCGGCCTCCTCTTCAGTCTCGTGGACCTGGAAGGAAAGGAGACGAAAAGTTATGTTCATCTGCACAACGGCGGGCCTCATTCACCGACCGTTCTCACAGTTTTTTGCCGATTGCTTACACACTGAAATCAAAAGTGTTACACAACTATCAAAACCAGTGGTGTAGTCTAATGTAATGTAAATATATTGGCCTATATATGGGCCAGAGTCTGCCTTTCAGGGGATCATAGTGGGGGGTCTGGGTGTCCTCCCCCAGGTTTATTTTGAGCGTCAAAGACTTAATTTCCTGCTTTCAGATAACTTTTATTCACCAATTTACGGTGTAAATCCCTTTATTTAGCCTATGCAAAGAAGAAAAACACAGATGACAATTCAAAATATATAAAAAATATAATGGAAAGTATGTTGTCGCGTGTCATTGGGCATTTTTAAGTGGGTATATGGAAATCCTAGAGTGTGGGTGTACTGCGTATAGCTGCGTATCACGTAGACTACACCACTGGCACCATTGGCCCAGATGTGCACCACTGTAAGTACAATGTCAGCCTCACACATTTTGCAGAAACAATACACACACTTGTATACATTAGACACAGAAGTATATCATGATGTCACTTCCTTGCAATTCCAAAGCACTGACCACACCTGTAGGAGCCACATACTGTATGTTGTTTATGGTCTCATTGATGTGGTTTGTTGATTATTGTGTTGTGCACTTATATTGTGGGTCGGTGGGCGTTTTCATGGCAGTTTGAGCGGAAGTGATAACATATTTGTTTGCTTCGCCTGTTCACCTGGGTTTTTTGGGCTTTGACAGCGAGGGGGTGAGCCTGGGAGCGAACACTTTCTGATGACTAATGCTGCGGCTGTAAGCAGTCCGACAAAGTGCCGCCGCGAGGGACTAAACTCTGAGAGATGCATAAACACGCTGTGACACGCTTGAGATTGTATAGCAATGATTTATTCCTCCACACGTAACTTTACATTTGGTAACTGCAGTGCTAGTTGTATTTTACGTGTGGAGGAATAAATCATTGCAATACAATCTCGAGCGCATCACAGCGTGTTTATGCATCTCTCAGAGTTTAGTCCCTCGCGGCGGCACTTTGTCGGACTGCTTACAGCCGCAACACAACACCTATGAGCCAACCTGTGGAACACAGCCATCAGGTACGCAAACACATGACGGCTTAGTTGTAGACACACCAATCAGGTTTTTTTTACTGTAATTGTAACCTGTACTGGATACAGTATTTTATACAGTTTGTCTGTTGTTTGCTGAGCTAACAGTGTTATGCACACTACTGTAGTAGCATGAAAACTGGGACATGTTTTGTTGTGATTCTCCATGTTGACTGATTTGGGTATATGGAGAGAAATACATTATATTTTCCTCAGTCTGCAGCATTGGTCTTGTGTACTTCAGCACTCTAAATCACTGAGAAGTAGAATTGCTAGAAGTGTTTTAGGTTAGCAACAGCAGTGTGTAACTGGTTAATTAAGACATATAAAATGTGTGTTTCATATGGTAACAAAATATGGTTTTTATAAATTAATGTATAGTTTTCGCAAGAGTGTTTCATTTTGCAAAGGGTCAGAGGTGTTCTGCTGATTGTGTGTAGTGTTTTAAAAAAAAAAGGTCCCCGTTTTCAAAAATAGTGCAATCGAAATAAACTGTAAGAAGACATTTCTACATGACAGGTATTACATGTTAAACAAACTGTAATATTCCTGTACATTATAAAAGACTGCAGTGTCTAATGTTCTCCAGTGCAGGTTTTTGTTTGGATGTGTCGCGTCTTTGATAAACCAAATCTAGCGTTAGGAACGGCAACATGTCCCCGCCGGTCGGACTGACTGCTAGTTTGGGTGGTGTCATTTTCTTCAGTCTGTGGTCCAACAGGTTAATTAGCTCTCCAAGCTAACGTTAGTCACAGTGTTGACTCAAGCTAACGTTAGTCACAGTGTTGACTCAAGCTAACGTTAGTCAAAGTGTTGACATATGAAGGCATCAAACAGGTTAATTAGCTCTCCAAGCTAACGTTAGTCAAAGTGTTGACATATGAAGGCATCAGACATGCATTTTAGAGGACGGAGATGAGAGTTTATCCAGC
>CM042442.1:30341366-30353866 GCA_023631565.1 Gymnocephalus cernua | reverse complement strand
TACATGGAAAGATTAAAGATTAGAAAGAGTTAATGAGTTGGAGGATCGTTGGAAGAGTTCTCAAATTAAACCATCATACTAAAGATTGATCTGTACCAATGCAACCATTAATAATCTCTCTCTCTCTCTCTCTCTCTCATCACTTTTTGTCCCATTTCATAGAAATAAATCAAGAATCACATATGTCAGGGCTTCTCAAAGTCTGGACCAAGGTCTGCAAGTCTATCCCGTCCAAGCCCATTACCTCGTGTTATTCAATTTTTTTTCAAAATACATTAATAATGAAGGACACAAATAACAATAGAACTATGTGAATATGAAACCTGTGACATGTTAGATAACGGCTGTAATCATGAAAAAAACCCTTGTGTTGTCTTCGGGTCAAATTTGACCCGTTGTCTAAATGTCTTTTTTAACTACTTGATATTGATTACCCATAAATTAGGCGGATGATTCCACACAACGCGCTTCGCAAGTACAGCGAAAGATCAGATCTCTAATTTCATTGGATTTTGTGTTACGTTCAATTTTTTAGCATTTGAAAAGAAATAGACATTTTTGGAAACAGTATCTCGACTGAACGTTGACATAATCAGTCCCTCCAGAAAAATGTGGAGTTTTTTTGTGATTGTTGCGGGCAAAAATCCTTGATTATGCAGCACGTTTTCTTAAAAAATGCGATGGAATATGCGGGATATTGATGAAAAAGAGAAAACAAAGTGATTCCCCCAACACCGTGTTCTCAGTAGGCGAAATGACATCACTTCATAACGTTCCCATGGCAACAGGGGAAAATGGCTGCTCTTGTGTGAAGTAAACGCAACATTTTTCATCTTTCTGCTGAGATATATGTGACTTTTTTTTGCAACGAAAATGCGGGGATTATGAAATCATGCAAACCCCGCATATTTTGCGTGGAAATCGGCAATTTATGCGGCGAAAGTGCGGCGTATTTGAAAAAATGCGGCCCCCGCATAAATATGTGGACTTTGGCTGATTATGCGTTGAATTATGCGATCGCATGATCACATTTTTCTGGAGGGACTGATATAATGCCATTCTGTGATTATCCTTCCTTTAATATTAGTCTAAAAAAAATCATAATTTCTGCTTTTTTAACTCAAGAATTAGCTATAATTTCCTATAAATGAGGTTTATTGACCATGAATTCCAAAATTAAGTGTAAATCTAGTAATGAGTTGGTGTTAAAAAGCGCCAAAAGAGACAAAAACCTTAGAAAAAGTGATTTTCAGTTTTGACCCGGGAGGACGATGCACGGTCGAATGGAAGACGACACAAGGGTTAAGTTCATACAGCCTACAAACAGAACACGGTGTAACAGCTATGTATTTTAGTACATTACATATTAACTGTAAAGAGCGGAGCTAGAGCCAGGAGACTATTAGCTCAGCTTAGCTTTTCATCACAAACATTCAACATCACCACATCTGGAGATATGTGGTTTTCACTGGACAGGAAGGGGAGGAAACACTGTCATCTGGAAAATAACTACAGCTGTCAGACAAATGTAGTGGAGTACAGAGTACAATATTTACTTCTGAGATGTTAACGAGTACAGTTATAAAGGAGCAGAACGTGGACATACTCAGGTAAAGAACAAGCACTTTATGGGCCCTAAGCTCACGGCGTGAAGCGCCTGGTGCAGGTGCGTTTAGGGCGTGTACGAATCCAAAAAAAGCGTCCGTGTGCCGGGCGCCTGGTTCTAAAGGGTTGTAATTAGTGTCTTCATTAATCAGAGGTGTGTTTTGGGCGTAACATGCAATCAACCAATCAGAGAGTCATCTCCCATTCCCTTTAAAAGCCAGGTGCGTTTGGACCTTGGAGCATTGCTGGTATGATGGAGGATTTACACCCTAATATGTTTATTAGTAATCTTCTGCATGTGTGTGTGCTGCTGTGCGTCCGTGTGTGTGTGTGTGTGTGTGTGTGTGTGTGTGTGTGTGTGTGTGTGTGTGTGTGTGTGTGCTGCTGTGCGTCCCTGTGTGTGTAACAAGCATAGTGTGCACGTGCTGTGCACGAGCCGAGGAGCATTTTACTAATGTGCTGTTAAAATAACAATGAAATGCTGCGTTATTGACTTTAGACCAGGTTTTTGTTGGTCAATGGTGCCATCACTTCCTGCTGCCTCAAGATAGCAATACACCCAGAATGCACCTGAACACACCTCCCTGTAAGACCAGCACGCCCCAGAATGCACCTGAACACACCTCCCTGTAAGACCAGCACGCCCAGAATGCACCTGAACACACCTCCCTGTAAGACCAGCACGCCCAGAATGCACCTGAACACACCTCCCTGTAAGACCAGCACACCCAGAATGCACCTGAACACACCTCCCTGTAAGACCAGCACGCCCCAGAATGCACCTGAACACACCTCCCTGTAAGACCAGCACACCCATGGAAACTCAGATGGGCGCAGGTGCATTTGCTATTTAAACGACGAGGCCGCTGGACGGGAGACTGACAATTGCGTCGGGCTTTTCGCTGCACTGCGCCGGGTGGAAGATAGGACCCTTAATTTGTACGTTAGTAGTTGAGTAAATGTACTTAGTTACATGCCACCACTGGGTGATAGTCTCCCGGCTCTAACTTCACACTTAGATCTTTTCATTTAACTCTCGGCAAGAATGGGAATACGTGCATTTCTCAAAAGTGTTGGACAACTTTTGCTGATTTTACCAGGATGATCCGCTGTCCAAAAACTACACACACCTCTCTCTGTCTCTCTTTCACACACACACACACACACACCTACACTCTGCGTTTACAAACGGACGGACGGACACAGAGCTGCATACCAGTGCAGCAGAGACGTGTCCTTTGGGACTGGTGACTGTGCTGTTTCTCGTGCTGTTCGTCTGCGGCTGTGCGGGGAAACACAAAGTGCTATATTAGTGCTCAGCAACAAGGGTGAGAGGTGCAATCTGCTGGTTGTGTAAAGTGGGTGGTTACTGTGTGAACAAAAAAAGTGTAATACAGACAAAAAATAGCAGAAGAGTGCTCCAGAGACAAAAATAGTGAAAGAATGGAGAGTGCACTCAACTTCCAGAGAACAGACAAGCTATAGCTTCAAAAAGGTTCCCCCCACATTTCGCACTACAGTTTTAATTAGATAAAAAGGTTTTTTCTGCCATTCATCATTTCTATCTGCAGTAAAAATCCAAATCAATCCCAGTCGGAGAGCTCCGATAACTCCAGTCCGGAGCTTTTTCATTTTCATTTCTTTCCCCTGGCTCGGGATGCTATTTGGCAGATGGCAAATAAAACCAATGACAGCTGTGCACCTCTGCAACATCTGTCAGATATAAGGAAAGAAGCGTCGCAGACATTTTGTCAAAGTACATGAGCACTTCCAACAGACATTAGCATATCTTAATGTATCCCTCCCGACTAAACAACATTTCAAATGCCTCATTTAAGCAGAGGAAAACACACACACACAGTGCTTATAAAACAGGCAATTCGCATAGGACACATAAACAGCCAACAACATGCTAAATATACAGACACCTTGTTTTATAAGCACTCACATGACCAACAACTCCTCTTTATCTATGACAGCATGCACATAAACACATAAATGCAGGCACGGCAAAGCGACTTCATGCTTAAACTAATGAACTGTGTATTTTTCTGCTCGTTATTTTCCTCAGCAGGGTCGCCTGTAATTGATAACCGAGTTTGACTGAAGACAGTAAGAGACAGAAACTAAATTCTGGTCATTATAGAGTGAAGATGGAGAAGTGTAGGAGAGAGAAATGTCTTTAGAGATGATGTAAGAACATTTGCAAATATGTAGATTCTCATGTAACCGGAACTTAAGGAACTTGTTTTGGTGGAACATGTGTACGTTCAAAAGTAGTTTTAGTCGTGCAACAGAAAACTCAGATTGGACAGATAGTCTAGCTAGCTGTCTGGACTACCAAGTGTAATGCCATAGACCCCATCTGTGGCATTACAAACTGGCGTTAAGGTCACCCATTAGCATCACTGAAAATCAAAGGGCAACATATCAGCCAGCCTATTTTAAAGCATCGGATTTCCCCTTTGAAGCCATTTGCTGTGATGTTTATCCTGCCGGCAATCCAGCCACAGGGATAAACAAGCATTCAAAAGTCAAATTTAAAATCCATCAAATATGCAGCCTTCTACAGAACAGACTGCAGCCCTGCATGTGAACTCTGCAAACCACTATCTGATACTATCGTTACATCGTGGTGGCTTTCATGTGTTGAAACGAGCTAATTGCACTAGCAGTGCGATCATTCATGGCAGGAGAACAACCACAGTCTTTTATTGTCCGCCAATCAAACTGAACTGGGTTTAACTCATTCACTTAATCAGCTGCTTTGTAAAAGCCAGTCGGAGTATTTGAATCATCACCCGTCACAGTCGACTGTTCAACATACTGTGCTGTGTTTGATATGTTTCTGAGGCCAGTTTGTGTCAGTTTATAACGATAAACATAAAACAACTATTGGATGGATTTCCATGGCATTTTGTACAGACATTCATGCTCCCCGGAGGATGAATGCTACTGTCTTTGATAAACCTGTGGCCTCTCCTCTAGCGCCACCAGCAGGTCAGATATCCATGGATACAAGACGATGAATGATTGGTCATTTGTCGTCTGGCGCCACCAGTTTCAGGCTGTTATCATTTGCTGTTCGTAAATGTATCAACACAAGTAATGCACCATTTTATTCATATATGACCCATGTAATTGGGAACCTCTAAAGGCTGTTTTATGCTTCTGCGTCAACTCCACGCCGTAGTTACGCCGTAGTTACGCCGTAGTTACGCCGTAGTTACGCCGTAGTTACGCCGTCGCTCCTACGCTGTCGTGACCCTTTCGTCGGGGTTGCTTTGCATCGCGGTGCATTTCACCGCCATAACGCTTTGGGGGTGATAAGTCTGAGGTTATTTGCGAGGTGTCTGCCAGCCAGTTTATGTTATGTTAGCAAGCTAACTTTAGCACAACTGCCCACAAAGTACTGCTTGCTGGCAAAGTGCTAATTTCAAAACATTACTGACATATGGACACTTTACAAACGGATAACCACGTCATTGTAACCAAAATATGTCTGAGTTTATTTGCAAAGCTGATGTCAGTGAACTAGCATGTTGCTACTCCCCACAGCAGGCTGCTGGAAACACCGACTATCAACACACAGGACCAGTTGACCAATCACAGTCCTTGAAACACCGCCTATCAACACACAGGACCAGTCGACCAATCACAGTCCTTGAAACACCGCCTATCAACACACAGGACCAGTTGACCAATCACAGTCCTTGAAACACCGCCTATCAACACACAGGACCAGTTGACCAATCACAGTCCTTGAAACACCGCCTATCAACACACAGGACCAGTTGACCAATCACAGTCCTTGAAACACCGCCTATCAACACACAGGACCAGTCGACCAATCACAGCCCTTCAAACACCACCTATCAACACACAGGACCAGTTGACCAATCACAGTCCTTGAAACACCGCCTATCAACACACAGGACCAGTTGACCAATCACAGTCCTTGAAACACCGCCTATCAACACACAGGACCAGTCGACCAATCACAGCCCTTCAAACACCACCTATCAACACACAGGACCAGTTGACCAATCACAGTCCTTGAAACACCGCCTATCAACACACAGGACCAGTTGACCAATCACAGTCCTTGAAACACCGACTATCAACACACAGGACCAGTCGACCAATCACAGTCCTTGAAACACAGACTATCAACACACAGGACCAGTTGACCAATCACAGTCCTTGAAACACCGACTATCAACACACAGGACCAGTCGACCAATCACAGTCCTTGAAACACAGACTATCAACACACAGGACCAGTTGACCAATCACAGTCATTGCGGTCTGCGTCGCCTCGACGCAAAGTTACACATTTTTGGAGGTGCACGTCGAGCTACGGCGGAGGGCTCGAAAGGGGGTTCGCGGCGAGGCAGACGGGTCTGCGGGGGAACGCCGTCGATTCAACGCAGAAGCATAAGTCAGGCTTACGGAGGAACTGAAGCGACGTAATATAGAGAAGTCTGCATAGAGAGGTGGTCGGTGTGGATGGATGGGTCAACGTTTCCTTATATTAACTTACTTTTCTTACATAACTCACGTTCTTAACTAACGCTCCCTACGTACGTAAAACATAGTTATTCAAACCCAAATCACAAAGTGTCTCAGAAGGAGCAACAATCTGCCCAGCTGGACGAGATCGGAGGATGAAGAGTGATTGACAGCAGAAACACAAACCAGCCAGACCGAGGCAGTCATGAGAATCAGCAATGTGCACCATATGGGTTTTTATCTCACATGAGAGTATCTGTTAGGAAGGGGAAGGGGGGGAGGGGGGGGAGAGGAATTTATATTCCTGCTAAATGAATAAATTATCTTCGTGTAGCACAAAAGACTAAAATGCATTTTTTTTGTCAGTTTTAAGAGAACGATCGCTGTGGAAATGAATGATGATGTTTAATTTAGCAGGAAACAGAGACAAGTTGTTTGATCGGCTTGCACATCAATTACATCTTCCGTCTGAGGAGCCCAGCTCCGTGAGTCTGATTCATCAAACACCGTTTTAGATTTACACTCGTTAACACCAGTGCTGAAAACATGGTGTGTTTTTGGTCTATGTGGCTTCAAACTATTGTTATTTAATGTGAAGCTAAAGGATTGATGATATCTGTCAGTCGCGCCAACATGAAAGATGTTGTAGTGGTTTGAGGGTGATTTAAATTCAGAATTTGAATTCTAAGTAATGACAACAAAAAACTCTCGTTGCATCCACGTGACACAAGCCTTCCGTGATCGCGCACCAACCTGATATTAGCTGATATTCTTAATTAGCTTTGTAGCAACTCATTTACGTAACGGGAGTTCATTAATATAAAAAAAGTTACTGTGATGGTTGCGATTTTCTGTTATATTCCTGTTTTATTGTGCTAATTTATTCCCCCGTTTCCTTGTAGTTTACGGTCTCTTGTGTTCTCTGTTGCATTTTACCCACAGACAGTTAAATAAATGGACAAAGTGACGCCGTTGCTCTGGACGGAGACCAGTGAAGTCTATTAGAAGCACTTTCCCGGTGATGGCTGAGCGTTACTGCGCAGCCTCAAACTGAGCTTGATGACGTAGATGTGACGTGAGCAACGTGTCTGAACGTTGTAAGTCTTCTGGTAGCTGTGCCAAGAGGAATCTCAATCATTCCCAATCTATCAGAGACGGAGAGCGTAGGTATATGTAAGGAGATAACATAGGCACAGGCTAATTATTGATAACTAAAATGCTAGTTAACATTAGCAATTAAACTAAGTAAGTCCAAACTGCCTGCGAGCTTCTCCTGTACTGTACGGTAATTCCTCTACTATGAGACAGTAAGTCTCGTGGTTATGACACAATTGTTAGCCTATTTTTATAAAAACGTCTGATACGGAGCCATAACGTGAGGTACATGGTAACGGAGCCTTTTATACATTGTCGTGTTTCTTTTAGAAATAAACAACGGACAAATAAAGTCTTTAAACGCTTCAGATGTAAAGTTATTGGCTGTCAAAGTGACGCCAAAATGAATGGCAGTGAATGGGATGCTAACGGGGGGTGATGGCTTATTAGCATCAAAATGATGCCATAGGAGGCTTCACTCTGTGGAGGCAGGCTGGCCCCCCTTGGTTTTACACTGTTTTCATCCTTGTGTATGTTTTATGTTTCAGTTTCCTGTTTTATTTTGTCGTCTGTTTTCTCCCATGTCCTGTTGTACTTCCTGCCTTGTGTTTTCCCGCCCCACCCGGATGTGTTTCACCTGTTCCTGAGCCCTGGTGTCACCTGTCCCTTGTTTCACCCTCGTTACCTGGTGTATTTAGTCTCTGTGTGTTGTCAGATCGTTGTGTGTGTAAGTCTACCCCCTTTGTTATTTAAGTGTAGCCTTTTATATTCAATTCTATGTTCAATTTGTTCAATAAAAGACTTTTCGTTTGTTTTAAATTCAACAAGCAATTTGTTGTATTTTAGCAGAATACTAAAAGCAGCAGAACTGAGTTCACTTTAATATCTGTTTATTTATTGCAAAGTAATCGCAATATTCAACAACGCTATTGCATATTGTCCTCATATCGTGCAGCCTTAATGTAAATGTTTAAAAACATTCACTTTTCGACCAAATTTAGCAACCCTGAGATATCATTCATCCTGCAACTCACCAAATCAGTGCTTACTGTGTAGCTCAGTGTGCACACACTTGGCTCTGTTCCTCGGTATCAGGAAATAAAAGATGGAAAATACCTGAAATTCCATTGTAAGGTATTAATATTAGCTGTCATGACTTCCATAACAGAGTCGCCAGCCCTCAGATATAACTGTCACTCCCCTCTTAAGATGATGAAGTTGTCTAGCACAATCATTGTACAACAATTGATTTGAACTCTCTTTGATTGCCCTTAGCTTTCGCACCTGAATACAGAGAAGAAAAGAACATATTCACAGGAAATGACTGGAAAAGGAGATGAGCGAGAGAAAGGAGAGCGGGTGGCTGTGCTAATGCAGGAATACTGAAATAGCTCCGGGGTTGTGTGCATTGTTGTGACGTCAGGGTGCAGCAAAGGAGAAAAAAAAAAAAAACTGTGATTATGTAATGATAGCTTAATCATCTGGTGGGAAATAATCTGAGATTAGCATCGGGCCACCCAAGGCAAGAGGGGGGAGGGGTAGAGAGGGGAGGAAGAGAGGAAGAGGAGAGGCTGAAGGTGGAAAGAGGAAATGCAGGTTAATGAAAGAATGTGTGATAAAGAAAGAGGTCAGGAGAGACTGAAAGAGGAGGAAGAACATGAGAGGCAGCCGTCTTCATCTTTTGTTTTATATTGTGTGCGCAAGTTATTGTCTCGTGCAAAAAAACATCCATATCGCCTGTGCATAAAGTATTATCTCATGTGAACAAGATCCATATCTGTTCACACAAGTTATTAACATATAAACAAGATCTATATATATATATATATATATATATATATATATATATATATATATATATATATATATATATATATATATATATATATATATATATATATGCACATAACATCTTGCACAAACGAGATATCTTGTGCACAAAAAGTTAACACCTTGTGCCGATAAGATCCATATCTTTGGCTCACATTTATAATCTCGTGTGAAAAATCTATATCTATATCTATATCTTGTATATCTTTTTTTAATGGTAAACAAGTTATCTTAATGTGTGGGACGGCTATAGCACTTCTGCTTCTAAAAAAATGCTCGAGATACTTATCTTATGAGCACAAGTTAGTATCTGGTATGCACACAAGTATACACTTCGTACACAAGACACTAACTTTTGTGCACAAGATATACATGTTGTTCTTACAAGATAATAACTTGTGTACGTTACAATATTTTGTTATTTTGCTCCTACAAGATTAAAAAATAAATGTCATTCATTAGGGCTATTGGGAACTCAGTTAATAGATCTGTACGTAACATTCTGAATCGGAGACTAATTTAACCAGTTACCTACACATTGAACTGTTCGTCCACAGTTTACACCGAGGCTCCACACTGACTCATGCAAGCACAAATACATAACAACACAGCAGATACACCACACACACACACACACACACACACACACACACACACTGGAAACAGACACTTGAACCTGAGAGTGCAACACATGACAAACACGGGTGGGACTGAAGAGGAGAGCGAAGTTAACAGAGGTGCACCGATAACGTCAGCCGCTGCAGATGCAGCGTCTGAGTGCTCTCTTCAGATGAAACAGGGCAGAGACCAATGATTTAGTGAGCTCTGATTTGGCACCGGGGAAATACTTTGGGTGAAAAATGTCTGCGGTGGAGGGTTGCAAAGTGCCAGCTGTGCCAAACGGAGGCGTCCGTAAACACGGCTCCCATCAAACCAGCCAGGCAGAGAGACGTTACCAGCGGAAGTGAGAGGATACGACCTTCAAAATAAATATGATTGTATTTATAATGTGTATTCTTTGCTATTGTCTGGGTCCCTTAACATAAGCTTCAGATAGCTAACCAGGGTGGCCCATTTCACATATCTGCTTTAAGTCTTATGATTTGACTTTTTTGTCTGTTTTTCTGTGAATAAATTGAACATGAACATGCAAAAAAAAAAAAGCGTTAACGTCTAGTCGCATTTATTCCCATTTGGTAAAGACCAACGTTAAAAACTAGCTTTCCTTAAGTTTGATTTTGTATCATATGTCTGGTTTGTTTAAACATACTTTCATAACTAAAGTAACTTTGTGACTTTTGTGTGTCTTGTTTTGTTCTTTTAGTCTCACTTATGTTACAATTATTGTATTTAATAGTTAAAGTGCTCATATTATGCTCAGTTTCAGGTTCATAATTGTATTTAGAGGTTGTACCAGAATAGGTTTATGTGGTTTAATTTTCAGAAAACACCATATTTTTGTTGTACTGCACATTGCTGCAGCTCCTCTTTTCACCCTGTGTGTTGAGCTCTCTGTTTTAGCTACAGAGTGAGACATCTCACTTCTGTTCCATCTTTGTTGGGAGTCGCACATGCTCAGTAGCTAGGTAAGGACTACTAGCCAGTCAGAAGCAGAGTATGAGGGCGTGTCCTGACAGTAGCTAGGTAAGGACTACTAGCCAGTCAGAAGCAGAGTATGAGGGCGTACCCTGACAGTACCTAGGTAAGGACTACTAGCCAGTCAGAAGCAGAGTATGAGGGCGTGCCCTGACAGTACCTAGGTAAGGACTACTAGCCAGTCAGAAGCAGAGTATGAGGGCGTGTCCTGACAGTACCTAGGTAAGGACTACTAGCCAGTCAGAAGCAGAGTATGAGGGCGTACCCTGACAGTACCTAGGTAAGGACTACTAGCCAGTCAGAAGCAGAGTATGAGGGCGTGTCCTGACAGTACCTAGGTAAGGACTACTAGCCAGTCAGAAGCAGAGTATGAGGGCGTGTCCTCACAGTACCTAGGTAAGGACTACTAGCCAGTCAGAAGCAGAGTATGAGGGCGTGTCCTGACAGTAGCTAGGTAAGGACTACTAGCCAGTCAGAAGCAGAGTATGAGGGCGTGTCCTGACAGTACCTAGGTAAGGACTACTAGCCAGTCAGAAGCAGAGTATGAGGGCGTGCCCTGACAGTACCTAGGTAAGGACTACTAGCCAGTCAGAAGCAGAGTATGAGGGCGTGTCCTGACAGTACCTAGGTAAGGACTACTAGCCAGTCAGAAGCAGAGTATGAGGGCGTGTCCTGACAGTAGCTAGGTAAGGACTACTAGCCAGTCAGAAGCAGAGTATGAGGGCGTGCCCTGACAGTACCTAGGTAAGGACTACTAGCCAGTCAGAAGCAGAGTATGAGGGCGTGTCCTGACAGTACCTAGGTAAGGACTACTAGCCAGTCAGAAGCAGAGTATGAGGGCGTGTCCTGACAGTAGCTAGGTAAGGACTACTAGCCAGTCAGAAGCAGAGTATGAGGGCGTGTCCTGACAGTACCTAGGTAAGGACTACTAGCCAGTCAGAAGCAGAGTATGAGGGCGTGTCCTGACAGTACCTAGGTAAGGACTACTAGCCAGTCAGAAGCAGAGTATGAGGGCGTGCCCTGACAGTACCTAGGTAAGGACTACTAGCCAGTCAGAAGCAGAGTATGAGGGCGTGTCCTGACAGTACCTAGGTAAGGACTACTAGCCAGTCAGAAGCAGAGTATGAGGGCGTGTCCTGACAGTACCTAGGTAAGGACTACTAGCCAGTCAGAAGCAGAGTATGAGGGCGTGCCCTGACAGTACCTAGGTAAGGACTACTAGCCAGTCAGAAGCAGAGTATGAGGGCGTGTCCTGACAGCATAATATGAGCACTTTAAATTAGAGTTGGTACACATTATGTAAACAAAATGTAGATTATGTAGCATTTTTGAATAATTAGACATAAGTATTCTAACTTGTTTTCTTCAGTATTGTTTGACTATTGTTGTTCTGTGAAGTTTTAGCGTTTATTATAATTGTATTGTTTTAAAACTACAACACGTCTTTTTTAAACTTTAGCTACATTAGTTGCTAATTGCTAATTTTCAGTTACTCCACATGGCTCGGTAGAATCTAATGTCTGTAATAGACCATTTCTACAATTAAGGACGTTAACTGTGGTACTTGGTTGAGCTGAAGAACACAAGATAAACTACAGTATTCTGGTTCTTCAGCAAGTTTATTCATTTGTTTATTTCATCGTGATTGCTACCATACTTTACTTTAACCCTCCTGTTGTCCGCGGGTCAAGTTTAACCCGTTTTCAAACTTTCTATATCATAAATATGGGTTTCTTTCAACCAAAGTGCCCAAATATAACATGAATGGTTTAAAAACAGTACCGTTATACTGACAAAACTTTGACATACAGTATACCTGTCTGTGATTATTCACTCCACATCTTCTGATCTTAACAATTAGT